>JAJIYU010007730.1:0-18880 GCA_030144865.1 Tinospora cordifolia | reverse complement strand
CAAGCGACACACACTTGTTCTTTTCTTTTCAATATCTCATGCCTTTGTATAAAATTCAAGAATACAAAACTTTTAATAAAATCAAGGCAAATTAAAAGAGATAAAGAAATTCAAACTATTATATTCATAATAGAGAGAATAATTGAGAATACTAACTCTTAAAAAAAACTAATAATTACAGTGGAAGACTTCAAAATACTTTTCAGTAGAAAAGCATAAAAAAAACTTTGGGCAACACGCCCTAAAAATTCTAAAAATAAAATATTGTAGACACTTTCTAAGAACTATCTATATTCAACTGCTCCATGGGTTCATGTTCCTGAAAATAAGAAAGGAAGAGTGAGCACATAGCCTAGTGGATTCTTTTTGAACAACCATCTTTCATATTCAAACTCATAACACAATCATAATTCAAACACTTGCAAGCATTAGGCGTTTCAAACAACAATTTATTTAAGTCGAGTCTCAGACCAAAAGGGCCTTTAATCCCTTGATGTTCTTAACAAAGTACCTCCTTAGAGTGAAATATAGCTTTTCTTATCCAATTTTATTGGACTTTTGGACTTCAAGGGAACTTACCCACCAACCAAGTACTTTGGTTTTAAAACCATATGAACTAATCATATGAAAATAACATCCATAGTGTCGACATGACCACTATGATGGTATGTGGTTATTATCTCTATCATCTTTTATTAATTCTCATATCATGATCTCATAAAATAAACTTCAGAATATAAAATCAAACTAAAATTCAGAATATATCCAGTCAATTCATGAGACACTCATAAAACATGCATCATACTTTAATTTAAAAGTCTAAGCATGATACTAATATGGCATGGATGATATGATTTTTCAAACATGAATCAAAACTAAAATACTAAAATAAACATATAAAATTCTAGAACTGAAGTTGAAAATCTTTAAATTCAATGAAAAACACACAACAATGAGCATGCCATGAATTCAAATAAGAAGAGAAAGGTGTTCTAGAAATTACTTCCACCTTGTGACGCTTTTCTTTTGAAATTTCGGCAGCAAATCCCATCGCGTACTACTGCCAATGAAGACACCCAATTTAATTCCCCAATTCAAGAGCTTCTCGCGCACACAAGAAGGGAAGATGGGAAAAGGTGCCAAGAAGAAGGCTTTGAGAAAACAATAAGAGCATTCAACTCTTATGTTTTGGAATAAATGAAATTATGAGCCTAGGGAGTTTATATAGGTTTTCCTAGGGAAAAAATTAGAAAGTTTTTTGTCCTTCTTTGAATAAAATACCCTAATTCTTCCTAATTTCGTACTTTCTATTTAGAGCAAAATGAGTATTTTTCAAAAAAATTTTGAATTTTAGAAATATTTTTCAAAATTTAGAAACTATTTTTCAAAATTTTTGGATATTTTTTTCGTATTTTTCATTAATTTTAACATAATTTTTGTATTTTAAATTTCGACTTTATTCTGGTTCCTCAAATTTTCCTCGAGACACGCATTCAGATTTTGATCAGAACCATTGGATTGATCTCGGATAAATCAATAGAATTTGGATTCTCGATCTCAGCCGTTAGATTTCCTCGAGCGCATCAACGATTATGATATAATCAAAATGGCTTTGATCTAAACCGTCTGATGATCCTCGAGCGCATCAACGTTCGCGATCTAATCACGCGACTTTAATCTTCGCCGTTGGATGCACCTCGAGCACAGCACCAGATGATCATCTTACTGTGAGCACAAATCCTAGCGTTGGATGATCATCGATTGCAGTGTTCGAATCTGGTTCGCAATCAAAGAACTCTCTTCTAGCCGCATGATCATCCTTGAGTTACGTATGCAGATCTCTGGCTGTTTGATCTTGATGATCCAGTGCACCCGGGCGTTCGTTTTGGCTTTAATCCCATTCGTTGGATTTTGGCAGATTGTTTTTGGACCGTAGGATGCATTTTAGGTTTATTTTTTTTATTTTTTAGTAGAATTTCTTGCTTTCTTTTCGAATTTTTGCCAAATCTCGATCCAGATTGACTTTCAAATCCTGTTTTCATAAAACATTGCACATATCGTTGTATTTTTGGCTGTGATATCCCATTTTATGCATTATAATCATTTTTTTCTTCCAAAAATCCCTTAAATTGATTTTTATCCCTCATTTGGGTAACTAGGACTTGCCAAAATTCTCATTCGTCAATTCTGTATAATTTTCTAAGTAAAAATTCAATTTTCATATGAATTTTTTGAGATATTATAGAGTACAAATAAAGTTTATATTTATATTATGCTTGTTGATTTGAACACAATGATATATATATTGTATAGTTTCATTCTTGGGCAAAAGACACCTTAATTTTGGGTTACACAATAGACTAACACATTTATTGAAAGCTACACTATAAAAATTATAATTCACAATTTCTAGAACAATTCTAAATCGAAAAGGAATCAAAATAAATTACCCAAAGTGTCAGATCCTCGAGAACAACAACTTCTCTTTTCTTCTTTTATTTCCTTTTTCTTCTCTTTTTTGTTCTTTTTTTGCTTTATTTTCTCTTTCTCTTTTTATATATACATTTACTTACATACATACAATTATGTATATGTGTGTGTGTGTATATATATATATGCAAGAATTAATTTATATTGCATTAATTCATTTCAGTTTTTCTTTTTTTCTTAACTCCACTAAATAACTATTATCATTATTTATTTATTTTATTTTATTCATTTAATACACTCATTAATCAATACAATTGCCATAAAAATCTCATAAATCTGTAAAATTATTTATTTTTTATTTATAATTTATTTATTAATACATAAAAATACATTTCTGACTCATCGACTCAATGTCCAAAAATGTGGTTCATTACAAATTCACTATTACATGGCTGCAACTGTGCATCCATGCTTATATGCACTAAACCACCCCCAAAATGCCTAGTTTTTAGTGTTTTAGCTATAGTGCATGTCTATGTATGACTGATGTTTCTCATATTTTTTGTCCTATTTGAGACAATTTTTGCCTCTATTCTAACGTCATAATGCTCTAATATGTGGCTAGACACATTCATCCAATGTGATTTGCACATAAAGTGCCTAAAATACCCTTTTTTAGTGCCTTTCAATTGTATACCCTAATGGGTTTGTATGTAGGGTGTTGGGCTGCCACTATCCAGTTCAAAACATATCTAATGAGGGTGATTTCTAAGCTAAAAATCATACTTTACCTTAGTCTCTAATGGTGGTCATGTATCTATGCAAAAAAAAAAAAAAAAAAAAAAAAAAAACACCATAAACTAGGGTTTTAAAGAGATTATATCTTCTTCTTCTTTTTTGGGCGACTTCTATACTTCTTTCCCTATTTTTTTTCACACCTTTTGAGGCTATGATACCAACACTAAAACATACTAAAAAATTGGCCTAAAAAACCAAGTGGACGACATGGCCAAAAGGTGTACATTGTGTACATTGGATGTGATTTTTTTATGTAGTTTTATAGCATTTTTACATCGCCTTTGGAAGGTTTTTAAAGGGTTTTTTGGTGGTTATTCAAGGATAGTTTGAAAGGTAATTAAGAACGAAATTGTAGGTTTTGAACAGCCATAAGAATATCCAATGTGTGGGCTGCCTTTAGGCCAAAACCATGGCTCAAGTGAGGAGAACGTGTTTGTTTGAGGGATTTTGGTGATGGTTTATTTTCATGAGTTTTTGGTTGGTTTCTTTTGAAAATTTTCAAGGGTTGAAAATGTGTTGGACAAGTGTTGTAATGATGATTAAAACATTGATACTTAGATGACTTTAGTTGATGGTTTGATGAAGAGAAGAAGATATGAGAAGAATGTATTATCATCACAACTTTACTTACCTTGAGAGTTCTTCGTTGATCTTCTTGCGGTCCTTCTTGGATTTCCTAGGGGTGTGGGATGTGGTTGGGTGAATTCTTTAATGATTCAAATGAGCAAAAGAAGGGGATGGAAATAATCTAAGGTTTTTACAGGGAATTGTGAAGTGCTCCTGAAAAGTGTGTGAACAAATCTCAACCCTTGGATCATGACCATAGGGGACGTCAAAGACAAACTTCTTAAGGGTTGTTATGGTTTGATGATTCTTCTCAAAATCAAAGAGATTTCTATGGGATGCAAGTTTCTTATTTCATTCCCTTTCTTTGGAAATAATTTGAATAACAAATCTTCTCTAATCACCCCTTATGATTGTTTCAATATTAAGCCATTAATTGAAAATATTTTCTATTTTGTTAATGATCATGAACATTCTAGGTTATGGTATGGCTTTTAATTTGAAACTTTTATTTTTGGCGCATGATTTTTAATCAATGTTCCCATGGTCTTTGGTGTAACTTAATTCTATGAAATCACTCTTAAAATTATACCACTTGTCTTTGTCTAATATAGTGTATATTATTTATTTAATAATTTAACATACATTATATTAATCTATAATCATTATTTAAGATTATTATTAATTTATTCTCTTTAATTTAATCCTTTATTATTATTATTATTATTATTATTATTATTATTATTATTATCAATAGGTTGATCGTTAGTAATTATCTTTCATGCAAATATTATTTATTTACTTGTGGAGCAAAGGTAATCGGTTGAGGTTTGAACTTAAAATCTCTTATTTTAAACACATTGTTTTAACTAATTGGGCAATTTAGTCATTCTCATGACTAAAATATTTAATTTTATCATTAATGTTCTTGAATTTAGGTTTGGAATTTTATTTCATTCAAAACCTATCAACCTTATACTTATGATTGTTTATAAATAAATAGATAATATTAATAATTTTATTTATTTATTTATTTGTAAATTTTAGAAATTTTTTATATTTATGAAATGTATTTTTTTAATATAAAATTTATTAAAATATCTAGGGTGTTATAGTATGAATCATAATTTTTGTGTTTATATTTTTGTTAAAATTGAATACATATTAATAGATAAGTACATATAAATTACCAAGAATGTTTGAATACTTGCATAAAATATGTATGTAGGTAGTGAAGAGAAATAATATGATTTATGTTGAGAATAACCATGGTGCATTATACTTATTGATGTTGACCTATTGATTACCATACATGATTACGAGAATACATTATATGAGCAAATATAAGATAACAATTAAAAAATTACTATAACCCACTTTAAGGGGTTATTCGTCTACGAATAACCAATGGTGATTTACGTGATAACATCTCACACTAGAGATGGGTGTGTGATCACTCAAAAAATTTGAATGCGCCTGACTTATCTTCATCGTCCATCCAAAGGGCTAAGGACCATATAGACGCATAACCCTTATCACCAGTGATATTCTTGTGAGGTGTATGGGAATCACATAGGGTTGACCACCCTACATTGACCAACTCTAACATAACATGATGATTATATTGCCTAATGTATTTTTTACTAGATTGACTATAATATGAATGATCCATTAGGCTCATGGAGGTCATCCTTCTGCTTTTTCAAATGTAGGTACCTAGTGAAGGGTCAAAGTCTCTTAGTTTGATAAATTACTTTATCTTCCTTTTGTTTGTCACCATTAACTTAATGAGTTGTAATCTAATGAACCATTTATGATGTAATTTTATAACTTAGAATAAAGAGCAAGAAACTTGATGGGGCCAATCTATATAAGACAACTTTTTAATGATTTGATCATGACATGTGGTTTTGGATCATTAACCAAGAATATTTATGATATTAGAACTCTTGTAGTCTCAATAGGGAAATAACAAATATGATAAAATAAAACATATTTTACTATTTATGTTAGTTTACTAGAAAGATAAGATAAGATAAAAAAAAGGAAAAGTAACAACTTTCCTTTGGATCCTCGACCTTACATAAAGTTTTAAATGAACATTTGTAATTGTTTCCTTTTTATAATGTTTTTCACTACAATGATATATATGCTCAAAAAATTGACATAAGTTTTTGAGTTTTGAACAGTTTTGAAGAAATAAACTTGTTTACAATTACGAGGCCCAAAAGGGGTGTGTTATGGAGAGGGAGTTGAAGAAATTGGAATTCTTGGGTCTCCTATAGGATAACATGTCAATTAGAGAATATTCTTTTAAATTCATCTAGTTGAAGGCATATAATTTTGACTTGGTTATTAACAAGAACAAGGAGGCTAGTTTCTTTCATTGGTTGATTGCATCAAAATATGCATCAAGTATTATCGATGATGGGTAATCAAAGTTTCAAGTCATTGTACCAAAAGGCTCTTTAGTTGGAATAGGCAAAACAAAGGGATCAACTTGTTGTTCAAACTAATTTGAACATGATTAAATTGTCATCACCTAGGCCAAAAGAGGAAATTCTAATAAGATTCATTCAAATCTATGCAAAGTCAGCCAACTACAACAAGTTCATTTGTGGCTACGAAATCTTAAGGATTTTTTAGGCTACCCTTGTCACCAAATAACTAAGGTAGAAGTTGAGGTAATTGTAGCAGCAAAAGGTTTAACTAACGAGGTAAGACTTCAACTTTTCAAGCCAACTCTTCAATATGGGGGCAACCACATGAAGGTTATGCCTATGGACAATCATGGCACAAGAAGTCAGAATCTTTGTGTTCTAATGGAACAACTCCCAGTACTTCCCAACCTAGCCACAAGGAATGGGCAAAGGTTGTTGTTGAACCTATGCCACCTGAACCTTGGTGGAAGTAAAAGTCTATATTCATAATTCACTTAATTATGCAATGTTTGATATTGGTTCCACTATCTCTTTTATTTCTAGACCTTCTTGTAGATAATGTAGGACTTAAAATTGTTAAGGCTAGTAGGTGTTTGATGTTAAGCATTGCAGTAGCGAATAGAATATATCCAAACATAGTTTATAAATAGATGATCATTAAACTAAAAATTCCATGAGTTTGATTCCACCATAAGAATGAACTTGTTAGTTGCATAACACACTTATGCAAATTGATATGGTAGGAGAATAGTGTTTTAAATACCATGACACCTTATGCGATACCCCCTTCCCTAATTACCTTCTAAGCTGATTTATTATTTTCAAAACCACTTACTTGAGAAAATTCTTTGTATTAATTTTGAAAACATTTTTTGAGTTATACCCTCAATGGGGTGTCAGTCATCTCGAAGGTGAAGGTTACATTCATTTTTATATGCTTTCAAAACAACTATAGTAAATATTTCCCAACATGGGTAAGCATAGAAAAAAACTTTTAATAACAAAATTATAATTCTCAAATCCAAAAGGAGACTCCTCAAGGATACAACCTGTTTGCCCAAACAACCTAGGCCAATATCAAATTCAAGTTATACCCTTTCTATCAAGGCGAATAACTAATATATCCTATAATAATCATGTCTAGAATACATGAATAACATACAAAAACCATGAAGAACGATAATTGAAGAAAGGCTGCAAATCATAACAGTAAGTCTCCCAACTTGGTCAAAATTCACCTAAAATTGAAAAAGAGAGGAAAAGAGATAAGCTCTATGAGCCTAGTGGGTCAATAGTTCTAATATCTACTCAATAAAACACAAGCCCATAAGAATCATGCACATATATTGTAATACATTAGGTGTTTCAAATAGTTAATTATTTTTGGTTGGTCATTGGGTAAGGTTGCAAGTCCTAATTAGCCCATAGACAATAGTTTTCAAAGGACCTAGTTGTAGATGTGCACATGGCAAGCAAAACCACACCACCTACTAATGGGTTTTCACAAAAACATTTGCTCACAACCTTAGGAACTTGTACAAGATTTTTCAATAAATGACTAACCAAGCCTGCATTTAGAAACATTTAGTGGACAACCAATACCCAACGTCCCAGAGTGTGGATTATTATCTTAATCACATAAGTTTAAGTGTTCTTAACGATATACATGTGATAATAGGAATTTAAAACATGTTCTCATGCTAGAGTTCTTAAATACTATTATAAACAGTGTTCTCATGCAAATACATGCACCTTGTATAATTCCATGGTTACAGTTTTAAGTTTTTGCAACAAATCATGACATCAATATTATCGTGCAAATCAAAAGTGAACTTGGAACATAACACACCCTTATTTATGCATTTTATTATAGACATATGTTTTTCCCAAAACTCATTTGCATCGAATATATTTCTAGTTACTTGCATGTAACACGACCCTTTCAGTCCCTTACTTTTAGCCCAGTTTATTTCTTTAAAATTGTTTAAATCTTGAAAACTCGTGGTATTGTCGAAAAAAATTATGCTATTTGAACACATCTTTCTTTATAGTGGAAAACATTGTCAGTAGAAAATAACTTTTACTATTTATTCAACTTGATGTAATATCAGGGATCTAGATGAGGAATTGTTACTTTTCTTTCTTTCTCCTATCGTATTTTTTCAATTCACAAATACCGATAATAAAATGTGCTTCACTTCATCATGTTTATAATTGTTATTACCTATTGAGACTACATGAGGTTTAGAAATCATACATATTCTTCCACAATGATCCACGACAACATGTTATGATCATTTCATTTGAAAATTGCCCTTTTTAGGCAGGCCCCATCAAGTTCATTACCCTTTTTTCAAGGACACAATAATTACATCAAATGTGGTTCATTTATTAGGTTATATCTTAGTAATTAATTAGTCCAAAGTAATAAACAAAAGGAAGAAAAGACAAATTCTAAAATTGAGACCCCAATCCTTCATTGTATACCTACATTTGAGAAAATGAAAAAAGTGAGCTTTATGAGCCACATATATTATTTAAATCTATAGTCAATCTGATGACGTATACAAACACATCACATATTCAATCATTGCAATACATTAGGCAATATAAGCATCGAGCTACATTTTAATTGGTCAAGGTTGGGTGATTGATCCTAGGTGATTTTTGTAACCCTAGCCAAGTGAACTCAGCAGGAACATCACTAGCATCGAGGGTTGTGTATCCATAAGTTCATCGACCCTTTTGATAGACTAAAAAGATACAAAAGGCACAATCATTCTCTTATGTGTGGTCACACACCTGTCTTCCACATGAGATGTTTTCCTGTATGCCACCAATGATATTTTTATAGACCAACTGCCCCTTAAAATGAGTTATTATCTTTTTATAACGCTATTTTATGCTTAAACATATAACATATTCTTGACATCATGCATTGTAATCAATAAGTTCACATCAATATGCATCATGTACCAAGATCATTATCAGCAAAGATCATGAACTCTCATTTTATCATCTACACATGTATTTCATGCAAACACACATGCATTCATGGTAATACACAAACTCATCACTTCATGTGTGTTTTATTTTCAAGCATTGATATCAACACATAACTAGTGATTCATGCAAATGTTCTAAATCTATTATGGTCCCATATATGTGAATATAACCTATAATTACCGATCAATCATGTCATCATCATATAATATGCTCAATTGTGTAGTTAGGTGTGGCTATGTATGCAATCTTCTGTAAAAGTATCTTGAGGAGTTGTAGTTTGTTTACTAAGTCATTAGATACAAATGATCTACTTGCACTATAACCAAATAATACTTTCATAATAACATTAAATAGTTGAACCCTCTATCACTAGAACATCCTTGGTGATCTCAAATCCACGACATAGACCCTTCCCTATCATGGTTGTTGTTTGGTCTGGTTCTACTATTGGAGTTGTTGCTAATGCTATTGTTGCTACCAAGGTGGGTTTACTACTGATAACTATTGTTAACGAGTTGCTTGAGCATTCTATTGATGATTCAAGTAGTTTAGTGCCTTATGCCTTCATTGGTAGCATTTATTGCATCTCCCCCTTTGGTGTGCTTCTTTGCTTCTCGAATCTAGCCATTTTGCTAGTTAGTGAAATTATCATTTTGTTTTTTGTGCCTAACTTGATGCTTGTGCTCACTAATGGTTATGCTTCTTGGGTGGCCTACTCTTGTTGCCCTCGTTGTTGCCCTATTTTCGTGGCCTCTTCCATTTTCTTTTGAATTGTGCTTCTATTTCTAGCTCCTTTTCTGCTAGTTTTTCCTTGCAAAGGTGTGCTAGAGTACCTTTAGCTTGAATGGAATCACGACTTTTCTAATCTATGTTATTGGGTACTCCATGAATCAACGAGCTTTTTCTTCCCTTAGTTTACTGACAACAAGATTGAAGATTGATAACTCAATAAACATGGCCTCATATTTGGCGATCATCATGTCCCATTGGGTTGACCTCAAAAAGTCATTTTCCAACTATCATCGAGTTGGTACGAAGATGTACTCGTTACGAAATCTATCTTCAAACTCTACCCACTCCATATTTTCAATGTCCATGGTGGGGCTCATTGCAAAAAGTCCTACCAGAATTTGGCTAGCCAGATTAACATGTGAGTGGCCAACACCACTTTTAGACCTCTTATTTGTGCCATATTCAAGTCCTTAATGACTTGCTAAAACCACTTTTTAGCTTTTATACTCAAAACTTATTGAACTCATTGTATGTTTGACTTGCCGAATCCAATCATGTTGTTGTAGCCCGTGCATCAATGAACCAAGTAAATGTAACCGTTTGTTCTATTAAAATTATCACCCCTTGTCATTGTGTATGAAGCTAGACAATCTTAGAGGTCTATAGCATTGGTTGTTCGACACTCTCATCATGAATGGTTTGCTTCTTAATAAGACATCGTCATGGAGCCATATGTTTCAATATTACATTCAAGATTATTTTAAATTTTTAAACAAGGTTGCTTTCAAACTTAGGCAATATTTTCATTCATTATGGTTAGGGATTACAAACACGATGCTACAAATCCATTTACATGAAGTTCATCAAGCCCATACAAAAGTAGCATCTCAAAAGGTGAACTACCTAGGGAAACTACCTATTGGAGCTCATAAGAGCTCTCTTTCTTCGAGGAACCCTTAGTGTTGGCAAACTATTTAGAGTCATTTGTCTCCGGGTACAACTCCAAGTGGGTTCTCTCCAATTAGACTCGATGCCCTCTACAGATGAAGAGTTCACTAAAAGTTTTTTCTTCATCTCAAGGAAGTAAATCCAGCTTCTTTTTGAGTTCTCATCACTCCGTGCATCTATTCCACTAAGGGAGTGAGGGTCAAATACATGCCAACCTCAGAAGAGACCACGTCCCAAACAAAGGAATCTACGGTCTCCTAATAGATCCATATTCTCTATGCCGAGGTCCAATCCTCATAATATCCTTCAAGGGTCATGACGTCCTCCTCCTAGTCATGCATTAAAGGTGTTGTACTAATCTTGTATTAAGGGCTCAACTCCTAAGAGTCAATTGAACTATTCCTCCTAACGTTCTTCATCTACACGATCTCACATCCATTAGATGAGTGTCATAGCATTCTTGTGTAACTTCATGCTTAAATGTTTCTGCTCATATGACTCTAAATGTATTTTATAAGTTGTTTTTTTTTTTTTGCAATCATTACGTCTCCTAGGGAAAGTATCTAGGGTTTCTTGAGGAAGTGAATGTTCCTTGATCAATCCCAACAATTCTTTGTTAGCTACGATGAGTTGTTTTGTGTTTGGATCACCAATTTGCATGCAATAATAATGAAATGAATACAAATGAAGTGAAATATATATCTAAATGTTAGGGTTTTGAATCTTATACTGATGTAACTCATTGGTCAAAGCATCCATGGAGGATTGCCACTACAACCGAATAATTTTCCAAGTGCTCAAAAGACTAAGTCCTCCCAAGTTCCCACAATTCTGGAGGTCTCATGTAAATCAAATGCATGAGAACAAGCTCTTCCAAAGTCATTATCACTCATCATCCATGGTTTGTTTGACATAGCCATGACGCACTCAACAAATCTTGATAATATTAGAAAATCTTTCCTGACATCATCGTGACAACAATTTTTTGGTCTAGAGTATTCATATCTCAATGTATTAGCTATGAGTACTAGGATGGGGCTACTTCATTTCTTACATCAAACGTTTTACTTTATTTAAATTTGTGAAGACCCATATTTTTGATACACAATTAATGGGTTCAATGTGTGCATTTTCAATTTTTCATGTATTTTTCTGAAATTTTTAATGAAAATACATGAATTTTCTCAATTTTTTTTAAATTTTTAATCATTAATTGAAGAAAATTAGAATAATTGAGAATTATAATTTTTGGGAAGAGAATATATAAAAATATAAAGGAGATGTAATTTTTGGAGAAAATATTATTTTTCAGAATGATTATTGAATTTTTAAGAAAAAATATGAATTTTTGGGTTAAATATGAAATTTTTGGAAAATAATTGTGTAAATATTGGAATTGAGAGTACGATTAGAGATTTTGAGGAAACAGAGGGGCAATGAGTGAATTAATTAAGCAATGATTAAAAAATAATAATAATAAAGGAGAAAAAATATGTATAAAATAAATAAATAAATAAATATAAATATATATATACACACAAAAAGGGAGGAAGAGGAAAAAAATCGCGTCTAGGTTTGGCGTATGGTCCTCACAGGCTTGTGCGGGTCGGGCTGGTAGCATGAGCCCATGGCCCGCACCAAAACACCTAGGTTAGCGGGCCAAAGGCCCACGCGAAGTGGGTTCAGTTCGTGGGGCGGCCCATGCGCCCAGTGTCGGGACCCCTTTTCTAAGCCAAGGGCAGCACGACCAGCATAGTGGCCTGACGAAACCTCTCACCAAGTCGAGTTCGCCCGAACACTGTTAAGCCCTTTCTAAATCTCACACAATCAGACAATATCAGAATAACTGGAACACTTGGAAGTAAAGTTAAACAACAACCAAAGCGAAAGCATTTCATTTACATTAGTTTTGTCCAAAATACATATTTAACCCTTTAGACTAGTACAACAATGACCAACCTCAAATGAAAAGGAGACGGCCAAAAAGAAACTGAGACAGAAGTCATCAAGGAATCAAGCAATCACTACGCCGTTTTCCTTATCTACCACTGAAGAACCTGAAATGGTAATAAAGTAGTGAGCCTAAAATCCACGTGGCTTAGTGAGTAGAAATATCAGCAGGTTAACCATAACCAATATTCCAAAACAATGCATATATGCATGAGCAATAAAATGATGTGACATTCGAAAGCATGGCATAGTATGAAAACAATTAGAAATAGTACAACGGTTTCAAAAACCATCTTAAATTCATGCCAGTGAAAAACATATCTAGGCTAGGTTAGCTCAACAAAACCCAACTTATGGTCATCGCTCAAGCAGGTCGTAGGTCAGTTGTATTGGCCATTTGAGCAGCTCATAAGCTAGGCGTACCCCTCGAGTACCCTAACCTCGAGCTTAGTCCTCAAGTGCCATCACTCGAGCGGGCCGAAAGCTAGGCGTGTTAATCACACACCCTAACCCCGCACTCGGACTTCGAGCCTCATCTCATCATATACCCTGACCCCGCGCTCGGACCTCGAGCCTTTGGTCTCTCTACCCATGTACATCTACATATCCCAAAATCAACCAGATGTATCTAAGCCTTGCGAAACCATTCAAACCATGTCATTTCACAATTTATGCAAGGAATAAAAGTCATAGAAACACTTGAATCAAACTACTCACCTCGGGTCCTGTGCACCGATGTCTTGTCGAAAATCGGCCCAGCCCCGCTATACCCTCTCGAATCTGCATCATTCAAAACTCAAATATCAGTTGTATCCATACAATGGCCCAATATCTAATATCACTATCCCTACTTAGTTTCGATCAACTCGAGTCGTTTCGGTCAATCTGTCAAACCTAGTCAACTTTAGTCAATGTGATCATCCTAGTCATCTTAGGTCAATTTGTGCCCAAATTGGGTCAACATAGGCCATTCGGGTCAAGATTGAGTCAAAAGGGCCAAAATTGGTCCAAAATCTCAAATCCCAACACTTAGTCATATTTTTAGCTTAAGGCCCTAACTGCGCAATAATTTTTCCAATTTTTCTGCGGGCAATCCGTACATCGGATTTGCATCAAATTTTCCAGATCTGTTCTACACCCCTTGAAACCTCTCCAACAATTTTAAATCATGATTTTAGGACTTCATTTGATAGTGTTTTTAGCTAAGATTTCAGGGACTATGTGATCTCGGATTCTGTATGACAGGCAGTGACTGTTTGCCTAATTTGACCCATTTATCCATATCAGATTGCTCTAAAATTTGGTAGGCATAAACTAGACATACTTGGAAATGTCTCTACCAATTTCAACACAATTCTCAGAGGTTTGACCATATAATTTAATTTCAAAATTTTCAGTTGGGTCACAGGAACTTCTGGGTTCACACTCCCTAGTAGTAAATTTTCCAAATTTCCCGTGATCAATCCAGCTGTTGGATTTGGGTAAAAATTTCCATATTTGATCTATTCTGTCTAAGATTTCACTAGAATTATATTTTCTGATTTTTTAACATCATTTACTAGGGTTTCTAGGTGTAATAACAAAGACTATAACAATCCCGTATATCTTGTGACAGGCAGTCACTTACTGGATTAAATAGCCTACTTCCCAATTTTAGAATGCCCTAAAATTTGGTACACATGCTACCGACATACCCAGGGATTTCTCCACCAAATTTCAACTCAAATTTCCTTCATTGGTTCAGTTAACTAATCCCCCACTTTTTTGTTCATGTAACAGATTATTCCATGATCAAGTTCCCTATGGTTTTTGAGGGCCTATCAATTCTAGTTTCCAACACAAATCCGAGGCCATTCCTTGCTATATTTGCAAGAGTTTAGACTGTGAAATCCTAATTAAATAAGTCTCACTCAAAACAGGAAGGAACCCTACTCATATTTGCTCTCAAACATTACTCCAAAACATGGTGTGTATGAGGATGTTTTGAAAATTTTTGTCTACAACACCTAACCAACAAGGCATATTGGCAAGCATGGTAAATTGTATTTACAAAGGGTTATGGTTCGAAACTTATACTTTCTTTTAGTCCTCAAAGTGAGCTTTAATCACTCCAAAGTTTGGCTTGATCCGATGCTTTTATCCACTTCAACTGGTGGTCCAAAGTTGCCTCCAACGCTGCTTTTCTGAAAACTACTGTCACAGTTGGTGAGCAGTCTACTTTGGCCCTATTTTGAACATAGTTCTACTGTTTATTTGCTATTTCATATAAAAGGAAAAAAAAAGTAGACGTTTCAAGCTTTCCAACAAGCTATAATACATTCAAAACTGACCTTGGATGGATGGTGAACAAGTTCCACGAAGTTTAGACCAACATGTAGTTTTAGTTTTCTGGGTTTCCAAGTGTTGGACAGCGTGTTTTCCCAGCTGTTTTCGTCTCTACCGGTTGTGCAATGGTGGCCAAGGCTTGTAGGAGCTTGAAGAGGAGTCTGAGGGCTTTCCAACAAGTACAAGAACGTCCAAAATGGTGATGGGATGAATAAGAACGGAGCTTATGAAATCTGATCGTTCAAGCATGAAAAATTCAGCAAAGAAAAATGGTTTTGTTGCATGATTTGGGCTCTTCATGCTTGGCAATGAGCTCGCCACATGGCCTCCCACGTGGCTCGTTGGGTTGCCTACATGGTGGACATTTGTCCTCTGCTTGAGTTCTACCCGGCGGAGCTGCCGAAGTGGTAAAATTCGAGGGCTAAAAATAGCTACTACTAGCTGTTTTCTGTCAAGAAAGGGAAAAAACAAAGGGCGGGGAAGAAGACTAGGGGGAGGGGGGGCGCATGGGCCGACCAACCCGGTCGGGCCGGCCAACATGCCAGGTTCGGGCGCCTAGAGCCCGGGCCTTGCTTCTACAGCCCGTGTGGGCCGGGCTTGGCTCGCTAGGGACCTGGGCCTCCCAGGCCCCCTATTAACGCAATTTTTTTTTCTTTTTTTTTTTATACATCCACACACACATATATATATATATACATGTATATATCCGAAAATTTGTATTTTTTTCTAAAATCACTAAAATTATCATTTCACCATTTCTCATCAAAATTTCTAATACATCATTTTCCATCATTTATTCCATTATTTTCTCCTAAAATTAAATAATTCACCAAATAATTATATTTCCTTCCCAAAATTTCCATTAATTGCACAAAAATTTCATAATTATTCTAAAAATTCTATAATTAATCCCAAAAATTATTTCTCTCAAGAAATTACATTTTCCTTTATAATTCCGCACATTTTCTCTCAAATTCACATTTTTCCCATTATTTCAATTTTCCCTAATAAATAAATTCAAAATTGAGAAAAATTGAGGATAATTCATGTATTTCATTTAAAATTTTCAAAAATACGTATATCGAACCCGAAAATTTTGCACATCAAAGTATGGGTTGTCACAGCCTCCCTCCTTATAAGAAATTTCGCCCTCGAAATTTACAGAAATAGAGATAATACATGTCAAGGAGCAATACTCATCAGCTCAGGGTAGTGGCGAATCACAAAATCCTTAGTCTCCCATGTATCCTGCTCAGCACCATGGAACTGCTAGCGAACTCGTACCATCGATATCTCCTTGTTGCGCAACCTCTTCGCAACTCGATCTATGATGGCCACAGGCATCTCATCAAATGTACAATCCTCTCGTAGCTCAATATGTCTTCAGTCAATAATGTGCGAGGGATCGGGGTGATATTTTCTCAACATAGAAACATGAAATACATTATGCACACCCGATAGTTGTGGCGGTAATGCTAGCCTATAGGCAATGGGGCCTATCCTCTCAAAGATCTCAAAAGGCCCAATATATCTCGATGCGAACTTCCCTGAAATCTCGAATCGTGTTTGCCCCATGCGAGGCGAAATGCGGAGGAGGACATGGTCGCTGACATCAAACTTAAGGACCCTTCTCCAGTTATCTATATAACTCTGTTGTCGATCTTGAGCGGCCTTCGTATTCTACCTAATCCTCTCATCTTCTCATTTTGTTCTTGTATAAAGGCTTGGCCTAAGACTGCTCTATCACCTATTTCGACCCAACAGGTGGGAGACTTGCATGGTCAACCATATAAAGCCTCAAACGGCGCCATCCCAATACTCGACTGGTAGCTGTTATTATAAGCAAAATTGCATAGAACTAAGTGGTCCTCCCAGCTACCACCAAAATCTAGAATACAAGATCGCAACATACCCTCAAGGATCTGGATCACACGCTCAGACTGGCCATCAGTCTGTAGATGGAATGTTGTACTAAGGCTCACCCTCGTCCCCAACTGAGTCTGCAATACTTGCCAAAATCGGGACGTGAACCTTGCGTCTCTGTCAGACACAATGGATAGGGGAACCCTGTGGAGCCTCATAATCTCCCTGATATAGAGTCGACTCAATCGCTCCACTGAATCCTTAGTATGCATGGGAAGAAAGTGGGCAGACTTCGTCAAACGGTCAACAACTACCCAAATAGCATCATGTATCCACTATGTACGAGGTAGTCCTGTAACGAAGTCCATAGTGATGTGCTCCCACTTCCACTCCGGGATAGATAAGGGCTGTAAGGATCCACCGGGTCTCTGGTGCTCAGCCTTGACCTGCTGGCACGTGTCACATCTCTAAATGAAGACTGCAATGTCTCGTTTCATCCCAAGCCACCAATATGTTCGCTTAGCATCTTGGTACATCTTATTGGCTCCCGGATGAATCGCATATCTCGATCGGTGTAGCTCCTCTAATACGTTGTGCCTTAGACTAGTATCATCTGGTACCCATAGCCATCCTCTGAACCTCAGTGCACCCTATGAATCTAGTGACCACTCTCCTCGAGAAGCGTCATCTGCCCAAGCCCTAAACATGTCATAGTCGGTATCACGAGGCTGCCCCTTAGTGATCTCCTGAATCTGAACTGGCTGGGCTGAAATCTGTGCACTGACTCTGGCCTCAGTAGATGACTCATGGATACTCAGGATCAAGGCATAATAAAGCATCATCCACTCATGGAACATATGTCTCACCATGTATGCAGTCTCGACCTGTTTTCTACTCAAAGCGTCAGCCACAACGTTAGCCTTCCCCAAGTGATACTCAATAGTGAAGTCATAGTCCTTTAACAGCTCCATCCATCGTCTTTGTGTCATATTTAGATCCTTCCGTGATAACAGATACCTGAGGTTCTTGTGATCTGAATAGAGCGTGAAACGCTCGCCATAAAAGTAATGCTGCTAAATCTTAAGTGCGAATACCACTGCTACCAGCTCTAAATCATGGACAAGGTAGTTCATCTCATGATCCTTCAACTATCTAGATGCAAAAGCTACTACCCTGTCATCCTGCATCAATATGCAGCCCAAGCCTATCTGTGATGCATCCGTGTACATAGTCAACTCTCGGCCAGGCTCTGGCAACACTAGTACTGGGGCCGATGTCAATCTCTACTTAAGCTCAAGAAAGGCCTCTTTGCACTTATCAGTCCATACAAAAGGAGTATCCTTCTTGGTTAGCTTTGTCATCGGAGCTGCAATTCTCGAGAAGTTGTGGACAAAGCGGCGATAATAGCATGCTAAACCCAAGAAGGTACGGATCTCCGTTACTGTGGTAGGTTTCGGCCAACTAATAACTACCTCAACCTTAATGGGGTCCACTGAGATACCCTCAGCTCTAGCCACGTGGCCCAAAAATAAATGCTCTGATAACCAAAACTTGCACTTACTAAATGTTAGCAAACCCGCAAGTATACGAGAGCACATGCAGTAATATCCGGAAAGTCCGGGTATTGTCCTCAGGGAATACTAATGGTGATTGAATTTTCTTTAACACTAACATTGGTAAAGATCTCAATTTTTATCAAGATAAGATTAAAAATGATTAAATTGATTAAAACTCAGAAAATAAGGTAAACAAGATGAAAATAAATTGTGAAATTCAGTAGAGAAACATGTCTAGGATAATGATAGTCTCCACATAGTTTGTAA
>JAJIYU010007729.1:0-18794 GCA_030144865.1 Tinospora cordifolia | reverse complement strand
AACTTGCTATCCTTACTTTCTTGATATCTATGCCTAATGATGTTACATAAATACTAGTATGTACAAAGGCATGAATGTAATGATTAAAAGCCATTTGATCAATGTATAAACCCTGATGTGGGGTACTTTTGGGCACACCATTATTACATTATGTTTTTGCTATTAATGCTTATAATATTAATGATGCTGTGAAAACTAGTTTTAAAACTAATAAACTAACAAAATGAAGAAACGACTTAGATAATAGTAACACCCTAGAATATGGAGAAAATTGTTTTAACAATTTTGAGACATAGATTATAAGTTTAAGATGGTAGTAGGTAAGTCTAATTCTAAGTAAAGTTAAACATTAAACAGGAGGTAGGTTATTCTCCTCTAGGAAGGCATGGTTTTTTAAGCAGACTCAGTCTGGGCACCCTAAGTGGATGCTATCTCACCAACTTGAATAAGTAATCAAAGACGAGAAACAACTTTTCAAATAAATCAACTATTTTTCTAATATATCTACTCAAAAGGATTTTCTACTCTCACATGTGCATATATGTATAAAGAAATGATTTTTAAATATTTTTATTTTGAAATCGAAAAGGTGGTATTACGGTGCAAGTAAAAAATTGCTAATAATTTTAAAATTTTGACCACATGGCCGATGGAATTGAAAGTTGTCTTTTGATATTGATGAGAAAACACTTAAGAAGAGTATCAAACAAGTTTGTATGCTTCATTCATCTTGGATCTAATTAAGCATCATTGGATCTTTTGTACCTACCAAACTAGATGGAAATATGAAACCGTGAAATGTTAATGATTTAACCATGTTTGTGGTCATCAATTAAGTCTCCTTGGATTCTAGAACATGCTTGATCTCCTCTCTTGACATGAAATCCTAAAAAGTAAGCTAGAAGAAAAATGATTTAGATCATCTTTGCATGGTTTGAGCCAAATTAGCCTTTCCAATATATGATTTACCCCCTGGTAACCTCTTTTGGATCTTTTAACATGCATATTGGCACCTATGCATGTATTAAAAATTATGGAATTTTATTGAAATTTCCCATAATTTTCAACCATTTGAAAAACACACACCATTATATTCTTGAGAAATTACATGCAGTATGGGTTTTGGGTTGTTTTACTATAAGAAGTTTGAAATGAGATTGTTCATAGGAAATGAATAAAGTGTGTGCTATACAGAAGTGAAAGAAAAGAAAAATGCTCAAAGCTCACCATATTTCAGTGTGTTAAATAGATACGTTTGGAGGAAATTGTGGAAAGATGATGAATGATAAGGGTCGAACGTTGTATAATGTGAGATTGGGTGTGCATGTTAAATTTCATATGCGATTTTTAATGGATGTTTTGGTTGTATCCTAAGCCTCAAATTGTCCATTTTTCTACACCTCCTAGCCCAGCCTTATACTATAACCTAGTGAAGATTTATTGATTCTAATAGTGTGTGTTCAGTGGTGGAGAGATGAGGTGAAAAGCTAAGCTATCGACTCCGAAACTTCATTATGATTAGACTCACTTCCCTTGTTTGCATGTGTTCATCATTTGCGTTTATAATCTATTTAAGAAATTTAACTTGTTGAATTAGGCAGGGAAAGGAGAGTGAGATGAGATGAAAGTCAGTTATTGGAAAAAAAATCTTTGGAGGTCATGAAGATGCATCAAAAATGATTTTTTTTTTTTTTTTTTTTGGGTGCAAATTTGGTGGGGCAGGGGGTTTGGTTTGATAAGGTTCAAAACTACATATGTTTAGGATTAGGTTGTACATGCAATTTATAGAGTTTTCATTCATCTTCATGTAGTTTAGGCTTGTTTTCATGAAATAATATTTGCATGTTCATTTAAGATGTTTGCGTGCAATTTGAGTAGTAGTTCTTAGGAGTTTATGTGATTATTTTGTTTAAGCCCTTTTTTTTATAAATGCTTGAATATGTTTTCATAATACTTTATTATTGTTTTGTAGGCAAATAAGGCCCTAATTAATGGTTGAAGCATGAAAAGTCCAGAAGTTGGAGCATGGAAAAGGACTCAATACTTAGAAGATGTGCAAAAAATGAACTAGGACCAAAAGTATCGGACTGAAGTCCCATAGCAAAAAGGGTTCGGGTTATTTTGTAATTATCTAAATTGTTTGGGCTTTTATGTAATTTCTTGGGGTTTATAAATAACGGGTTCATAAATGTTTGGCGAGGTCTCTCTTCGTTGTACTCATTTGTAGCCATAGAACAACTCCAACCCACGTCAAAATTGGCCACGCCTGCCCCCTTTTTTTATTTTTTTGTTTTGTTTTAAATTTTTAAAATATTTTTTATATAAATTTAAAAAAGATAACTTTTTTTAAATTTTTTGTTTTTCTTTTAATATCTATTTTAAGTTAATTAAACAATATAAATTTAACTATATCATATTAAAAACTTATATTAAATTTAAATTTTTATATATTAAAAATTTATATTAAATTTAACTTTATCATATATTAAAAATTATATTAAAAATTTATATTAATTGATAACTAATTTTATATATTTTGTACCATTGTAAAATTAATGTAATATTTTCAACAATTAATTTTATGAGGTTAATTTTAATGTTATATTTTGTACCATTGTAACTTTATGATTAATGTTTTATATTTTTTGATAATTAGATATATATTAATAATTTTTATGTATTAATAATAATTTTATAATATAACTTTTATTTAATTTAAAATATAAAAATTATTATAAATTATTTATTATTTATTTACTTATAGATATAACAAAATAATAAAATATATAGGTAAAAATATTAATTTTAATATAAATAATATAAATGAATATAAAATAAAATTAAAAAGAATATTTTTAGAATATGCTTTTTTAAAGGGAGGAATAGTGTAAATATAAAAGGATAGATTTGAGATAGATTAAAATTTGAAGGAAAGTGGAGCCCAATTTGGAGGAGTGATCCCTCCAAATTTGAAGGAATGGTTGGAGTTGCCCTTAGAGAGCTTTCTAATAGTTTCTTCTCTTTAGTTGAAGAAGGAAGATTAGTTTGAAGTGGATCTCCCATTAATTGAACAAATCTTTCATTTCTTTTTAATTGTTCTTATTGAACATTGGGAAATTTGTAATGATATTTTTAATTTTGATTTGTATTGATCTCACATTTTTCATGGCAATTGAGTTTGTAACCGATCGAATTATAGATTTATGGTTGATTTCATGAATTGATGGTTTATCTCTCGTTCTTGATTTAAATTGTCGGTTTATTTGTAAATTTGCATTTACAATTACAAGTTGAAGGCTGCTATTTGTCTTGGGTGTAAAATTTACACACAGGAGCGAAAATTCCAACTAGATCTAGGGTTCACAACCTAGGGAAAATGTGTGAGTTGGGAGACCCACATGTTCCTTTGAAATCCATTAAAGGATCAATGATTGATGCTTGTTTATCTAGATCTAGGTTTGGAAATGATGTTTTTGACAATTTAGGGTAGATAGCAAACAACATGTCGAAGCAGGGTTTGATGATATACATCTAGGGTTTATAAGTGACAAATCAATCAATCACATGGCTTATTGATTTCATGAATGGCACCACAATAATGCCAGTATCCTAGCTCCATCCCTTCTGATTGTGCATCTCCAATTATCATACTTTAGTTGTTTATTTTTTTAATTTTCAAATCAATTCCCCTATTTAGATAATAATTAGAATTATTAATTTTGGGCATTGAATAGGAAAATGCTCAATCGCTATGGGATCAATATATGGAGTACTCTTCTCCATTTTATATTACTTGTGGCCAGCTTTTGGGTAATCCTTGCTTGTGAGAAACACACTTTTCTTATATTCTGTTGACATCAAATTAGGACTCATTGAACTGATTTGATGCACAAAACTTTGTCTGGTATCATATGTTAATTGTGTGTGATTTGAGAAATTTAGCAAAATTTTTGCGTATATTTAAGGTCAAATCATGTCATAGACTTTAAAAACTACATTGTGTAGGATTAGAAAATTGGCCCTTGTTTGAGAAAGTAGTAATATCTTATGTCATAAACACTTTTGTAAAATGCAAACATTGATCAGGAAAGTAAGAAGCAGATGCTTCTTAAACAATGATTAAAAATTAAAAAAAAAAGTCAGAAACAATAACACATTTTTGATAGTTGTGTTTTTTCTAATTACACTTCACCACAACTCTTCCACCAATATGCTTAAGAGGGTCTTTTGCCTCTAACAACTCTTCCACCGGAGATTCATTTCATCTATTTGTTTAATAATTATGAAACATTATATTTTACTACAAAAGTCGGTAAATTTAGATTGTGTTTGGTTAGAAAGAAAATTAGAATTTTCTCAAAAAAATTTTTAATTTTCTTAAAAAAATTTTAATTTCAAAAAATTTTATGTTATGAAATAAAAGACAACTACTAAAAAATATTGAAAATAAGAAGACAAATTTGGGATAATAGAAATGGTGGAGAACTTTTCATTTTTTTGATAATAGGTTCGATTCCAACCTTGGTACCTATTTATAACGTAAAACCTCTTTATATAGGTTATTGGTCATAATGAGGTGATGAATATCATTTATAATATATAATTGTAATAATGGTTACAAAGATAAATTTATTGCAAGTTACATGAAGTGACTATTATAATTTAAGGGTTACATAATATTTAATGATAGTGGTAGCTATTCAAACATTTAAAACATTTCCAAATTTTTTTTTAGCCCTAATGACTTTTCTCACCAAAATTTTTTTAACTTAGAGAGTAAGAAAATAATTTTTTTTCATGTAAAAAATTTGTGTACATTAATTTAAAAAATAATTACCTATAACTAACTTTTATTAAATTTTCTTATATCTAACCAAATAATCATAAGAAAAATTTTCTAACAATATTAAAAAAATAATATTTTTTTCAAAAAAGAAAAATTCTCAGCAACCATCCTTACTATTTTTTATTTTTTTTTTCACCTAATTAATCTGAATTAAGTTGAGTCGAGGCCGAGAACTTGTATTTTGGTGCGGTCAGGACTCGGAGTGGATCGGGACTTTACGACCGGCCCTCGCGCACCCAACTCGCTCGTTCCTCTGAAGCTTCCACAACTTCGCATTTCTTGTTCCTCTTCTCTTGTCTGTCGTAGTTCCTAGTTGTGAAGACAAGACGAAACATAGAAAGAAAGAAAGAAAGAAAGGGGAAGAGGATTGAGTTGTTGGGGTTTGTGTTTGAGGAGGAAATTTCTAGGGTTTTGAATTGGCAATGGATACGACAGCAGAGAAGAGGGAAGGTGTTGAAAGCAAAGCATCAATACCGAATGCTCAGCCGCCGGAAGGCACCATTCTAATCGATGCCGAGAAAGAAACCGAAGAGAGGGAAAGACACAGTCGCGAGCTCAAAGCTGGCTTACATCCGTTGAGGGTCCACTTTCTTTCTCTCTGTTTTTAAATCTATCTAATGTTTTGCATAAGTTTTCTATCAAATCTATTGATCGGTGATCGGTGATGATTTAACCGGTCTGAAGATGCTCCTCCATCTCTCTACTTTCTTGCCATTTTTTCCAATTTTTTTCATAATTTTTTCATCAACGTGGACTTAGAATTGATGAAAAATTTAACTTTGATAAATATTATATTTGCTCTTGCTACTGTTGGTTCATTTTATTGAACAAGTGTGAGAATTTTTTGAATTGTTTCACGGAAAGGCAGGGCAAACAATCGATTGTTTTGCTTGATTTGTAATAGAATTTGGAAAAGTTTGTCTTTGGCAAACCAACTACAGAACAAATATGGTTGTGGAGAAGCAGCATGGGAACAATTGAGTCTATTATGCATTACTGGGAATAATCTTGCAATCTTGCCCATTTTTGAATGGTTGATTTGTTTGTGGCGCAACCTGTGTCTACCTGATCAATTTTATTTAATTTTAGCTTCAGCATCTTACAAGTGAAATGAAGTAATTTCTTCGCAAATTTAATGTGAAACATTGAGTGTGCTGACTACATGAATCTGCTTTCATCCATTCAATACTATCAATAATGGTGAAATTGACATTCAAATCTAAAGAAGCTAAATCATTCTTAATTATCTCTGCATGTTGTTTTAGGTTTCCCTTTACCATTATTGTTACCATCTAGTGTTAATTAGTCACTCTTCTAAAATGCTGCATCTAAAGGTCTTCCTTGTATGTGTCCACGCAACCTTTATTGGTTTTCTTTCATTTCTTTGCTAGTTGATGGTGTGTTTCTACTCTTACCATTTCCTGAGTATGCTCATTACTGATTTTATTATCCTTATCAGTTTTACCACATCTCCGTCTTGGCATTTGAATTGATGTTTTATTTAATCTATTAACATGTTTTTCTTTAATTGCAGAACATTCTGTACCATATGGCGTGCTAGCTTAATAATAAACCAATACAACTTCCCACTTAACCCCTCAACCCTAATCTATTCTATTATTTAGCCATATATGTACTTTTCCCCTTTTTCTCTTCCATTTGAGTGTATTGGGAACTTCTGAATCTGAGGTTATGGGCTCTTGATCTTATACTTGACACAACACTCACAACTACTTCTGTTAAAATGAAGTTTATTTTGGGTGTTATAATCTCTTCCTTGATTAGGATGGAATACAAAATATCAAGAATACTGATGAAATGACAGTAGTTAGTTATTGATATAGTACTAATAAATTGTATAGTTCTTTTGACAAGTAATGGTCTATATACATAATTTTACTTACTAGATTTTTCTATCCTTGAGATTCCTGTTCAAACATCATCACTGGCTCTCGTTATCTTTGTTTAGGTGGTTGATGTTGTGACTTCTATTTTTCTATGCAAGTGTGCTTGAAATCTCTTGATTATATTTGGCTTTATTGTGAATAAGTGTATCTCTTCATTCTTCTCGTCCTTACATGTATTAATGATGTTGTGTTTTTGACTAGTTGCTGATTTTCTTCACATGTACATGGCTAACGTTTGGTATTCATTTTCAAAATTTCAGCATAAGTTTGTATTTTGGTACACTCGTCGAACACCTGGCGTGCGAACCCAAACATCATATGAGGATAATATAAAGAAAATTGTGGAGTTTAGTACAGTAAGCATCTTCCATAAACTTTTTATTTCCTTTATTTTTTAATTTGTGTGTGTGTGTGTGTATATAACTGATATGAATTGGAATGGAAATATTTCCTTTAGACATGGACTCTATGTTGCAACAGCGTTATGACTACCGTGTCATCTTTATAGGTTGAAGGTTTTTGGTTGTGTTACTGCCATCTTGCTCGTCCCTCTTCTTTGCCGAGTCCAACTGACTTGCATCTTTTTAAAGAGGGCATTCGGCCTCTGTGGGAAGTAAGCTTTTGTTATTTCATTTCCTTGGTTTCTATTGTCAATCATGCTTCTCATTTCTATCAAAAATTTTGTCTTTTTTCTTCTTCTTCTTCTTCTTCTTCTTCTTCTTCTTCTTTTTTTTTTTTTTTTTTTGTTTTGTTTTGTTTTGTTTTTTTTTTTCTTTGTAGCTTTACTTCTAAGACATTATCCAAACACCCTAGAAGAAATGAATTATTTACTTTGTATGACTCAACTGAAAGGAAAGCTTGGCATTTGAACAGGATTCTGCTAATTGCAATGGTGGAAAGTGGATAATAAGATTTAAGAAGGCTGTCTCTGGGCGCTTTTGGGAGGACTTGGTAAGGGAAATGTCATTTATTATTTTATATATAGCAATTAATTTATGCTTCTAGCCTTCAGTAGGTTTCTCTGAAAATGTCTGTATCAAAAAAAGCTTCTTTGAGATCATGTGATTATTGATTTTCTTTTTTGGTCTTATTATTGTTCGAGCACTCACTTCATTTATGCTTATACTAGATAATAGAATTTTATTTTTTGATCTCTAGCAAAAGGATAAAACACTAACCTAAGTCACCTAAAATATTTCTAAAATTAGCATTCAGATTTTTATCTGTTTAGCAGTGCCTTTATGTCATGCACTGTGGTCTAGTTGTTCTATATGTGGTTAGAGATTTGATGAGTATGTAACCTGTAACCTGTATGGTTGTCGAACATTTCATCTGAAAGTAGACAATCATTTTAACAACTTGCATTTTCTTTGTGAAATTAGCTTGATAATTGATATAGATAGTGACATTGAATTTTATTTTATTTTCAACATAATGATGATCAATCTTACGTGGCATCCAATTTTTATTTTTATTTTTTATTTTTTCCTAATTGATGGCTACATTGGAGATGTCTTAGATGTATTCTCTCTAATTTAGACATGCTTAGTTACACATATCCCTTTGACTCAACTTTCCTTTTATTGGTTTATTTTTTGCCAATGTAAATTCAATGATTACATTTCATTCTAGGAAAGAGGTACCATTATAAAAAAGGAGTGTTCCTTTGTTTCAATGTTAGGATCCCACATTGTACAATAATTATTTTATTTCATTGCTGTTAAGGCCTCGCCTAGGTGGCGATCAAGGCACTATAGAAGAGTGTTTGCAAGTTTTTTTGGAGGACTTGAAAATAATTTCATTTAAAGCCCTAAATAAATTAAAAAATTAAAATATTTAATAAAATAAATAAATAATAATATATTATCTATTTACATACAAATGCACACATTACGTGGAGTGAGAGCAAATGAATAAATAAATATTCTTTAGGGACATCTAACTAATTAATTTATTGTTTGCTTTAGATCTGTCTAGACCTCACCTACCCCCCCTCGCCTATTTCTTGCCTCAGCTTATAGAGGCTTACAGCCTAGGTCTGCGTTTTGGCCTTGACAACACTGTTTTATTTCATTTTACGAAAGGGGAACTATTACAAAAAGAAAAGGAGTGCTTCTTCGTTTCAATGTTAGGAGCCCTATTTAAGCATCTAGGCATGCATATGTTGATTTGTAGTCACCATTGTTAGGAATTTCTGCTATATTGGATAGATCATAGGTTATTTTCTTTTTTTAGCTGAAAGTTCATTGCTATCAGTGGACGGGAGATTCTAGTTTTTGCCTTTGAGACTCTAGATTCTTCTTCTTTTTATTTTGTATATGTTTTCATTTTTTTTGCGCTGGATGATTTGTACAGCCACCTAGTTATTTTAACCTCAGGTTCCTCCTATTCTATTCTATCTGTTTTGTCCTTCATTAGTTCAACAGTCTTTTCCTTTCTACTATTTTTTTTTGATGTGATTGACTAAGGTTGAAGCTAGATCATTTCAAATTGAGGTTGGGCAATCTCTGTTGGTTTCTTTTACTAATTGCATTATTTCTACTGGTTTCTTTTACTGTTTGCAGCAGGATGAATAAAAAAATAGTCCAAATCAACAAACTGAATCTGTTAGGTAGACTTGCAAAGAACGACCTCAAAGCAGAAATTGGTTACACTCCTCTAGAACTGTATTCTCTTGGTGGTTTGAAATGTCTCAGTGCTAGATGTCTTTTAGGACCTTCAGTCTACCTTGGCAATTTGAAATACATATATTCTTAGTATACAGACAATCTGGACATGGAAGGGCTAAATAAGTGTCTTAGATATTTTATTTATGAACCAATTTGGAATCCTTGGAACCTTAAACGCAAACAAGTTACTTAAGCTCAAATTGAGAACAAGAAGCTAAATGAAAATGTATCAGATAATCAGATTTAGTAAAGTTTCTAAAATGACACTCCCCAAAAAAGAGAACTAGTATTTGCTTAGATAAAAAAAAAAGTCTGACATTAATCTATTTATTTTAAATTATAGGGTGACACAACCATAAAGCATTCAGTATATTTTAGTTGGAAAAAATTCTCACCTTGTGGAAGAAGAAAACATAGGTCTTAGTCTATGGCGAGGGGTGGAGCCCATCTTTAAGAATTTTTGAAGTCTAGGCTGAGGCTTGGAAGCCTATCTCTAAGCACATTTGAAGTGGTTCTGTTGACGAGGATGAACTCAATCAAAGAAAACTGATTCGACGTTCACACTTTAATCAGCTCCGAAGGTTATAGAGCATTTCTTGTTTCTGCTCGTCTATTTCTTTTTTACTCTGATATGTCTAGCTCGTTTCTTATCAAACATTGTGTCAATGTTTAGTTTCCTCGGCTCAATTGATCAACAAATGAACAATTTATTGAGATTTGCATTTTATATGATCTGTACTTATCTCGCCATTTATCTGACCAGTTGGGTTCTGTAGTGCTATGTTACTCTTTTATTTATTTTTGGACGAGCACTTATGTGCTACCCTGCTTGATTGAGAACATGTATTTTTGCTATATTTATTGAATTCTGCCGGTCATTTAAATGATACCAGTATCTAAGTCAAACCACCTAAATGAAACTAGGTATATAAATCACCAGCCTAAAACTTATGAGAGATAGGCATATGATAGTACAGAGTCAAGAGTTGGAAGGGTTTAAAAACTTATAACCTCTGATCCAACATAAAGTTTAGGGATAGTTGTTTTAGATATAGTATGATATGCTTGAGCTTTTGAGGTTAAAAAGAGGCTGGTTCTGTGATGGTGAGATGGGCTTCAGAACATGTATGGATGAGGCGAATGTTGGCATGGCTTTATAACATGTATGAATCAGTGTTTCTGAGGCACTGGGGCAAAGCTTAGACGTGGCTCGGGCTATAAAATAAATTTATTTATCAGTCCCCTAAGTAATTGATAATTATTTACAAGTTTCTGGACAATTCATATACAAAATTGTATATATCTAATTTTATTCTATAATAAATGTTAAATTTTTTACAAATGATAAAAACATTCTATATTAATTTAAATCATGTCCATGAAACATACATACATGCTAGAATACATTGTTGAAGGGATTTGAATTGGTGGAAGCTTTCCCATGCATCAAAAAATAAAAATTAAAAATATTGGACAACAAATATCTATCAACAGAGGCTCACAATGATCATCAGAGATTTCAACATTTCTTGGTTAGAGCAAATGGAAAGATTAGGCTTAGAGAGAGAGGTTTGATGGTTTAGTATTGGCATGGGGTTTTTGTTTTAAAAGCTTTTAGAAAAAGTTTGGAAAGTCCACCAGAAACTTTTTTAAATATTTATATAACCCCCAACTGTTTGCCTAGCACCATGGCAAGGTTGCCTAGGAACCGCCTTGAGAACATTGATATGGATGATGCAAATGCCAAAATAGGATTAATGCGCTTTAAAAATAAATGCCTTTTTGCTTTTCTTTTTGTTTCTCTTCATGCAATTTTATTTTGAGCTTGCTTGGAGTGTAGCTTGATTTAAGTAAATGAACTTTTAAGACAATGGGGCTAATGTGGATAATGTTTAAGTAGCTCAGATCAGATTTGTCCTTAGGCTTCTCAATGAATCACACCTTGCTTCATTGGCATGTGTGGTTCATAATTCGCCAAAATATGAAGATGCTTACCGAGCTTTCTTTTAAAGTTCAAAACCTTCATTTATAATGACTAACTATTTTTCTTTAAAATGTATGAAAATACAAGTTATCTGTAAACATTAAATTTCTCTCCCATGGTAGAAAGTACCTGATCATGAGACAAAAAATCGTTAATTTTGATGTTGCTCTCATTGTTAGAAGTCCATGGTAGATTATTATGTTAGACTAAAGTAAAGGGTCCGGGTTGATAGGCATTCTTATGACCATGCCAGACCTACTTACCTAACTTAATCATTTAAAAATTGGTTTCAACGTGGTTTCAACTTCAGAATGATTTGAGTTGATTTTGTTATACCAAGTTATGTTTGATTTAATTTGTACCAATTCTTTACTTATTGAACTTAAAATACCATCCTACGCTCGTTGAAATACAAAATCAGCTTTAGAGTCAAGGCATAAAAATAAATATTGAGGGCATAATCACATTCCAGTTATATAATAAAGCCATTTTATGTTTGGTTTAGTCTAGCTTTGTTTACATATATTGAGGAAGGTGTAAAACCTTAAAAGCAAGCATAATCACTTAGCTTTTATATATCAAAGTGGCAATTCGGCAAACACAACTTATTCTATTTAAAGAACTAAGTCCAACCTATTACGTCAGGTTGTTGTTTTCAAACTAAGTGATGCACACCACAATTGAATCATGTACTACTAAAAATAAAAATTGGTATTTAACGGACAGGTACTTCTGGTCGAGGTTAAGATGCTCATAATGTAAACTACTGCATACTATGGTAGTAATACTTGTGCTTCTTTCTTTAGGGAATGAAATAACAGTGCTTTCTTATTGTCAATTGGCACTAAAGTTGATGTTGCCGTTCTGTGAGTTTTTCTTTTTCTTTCTTTCTTTTTATTTATTTTTGGTCTTATGTTTTGTATTAACTCAAGAATAGGTGATAATCTCTGTACTTAGTTGTAAAGAAATGCTTAATCAACCTGGTGCTTGATTAGCTCTTTTTTGGAATATGTGGTGGTGCAGGTTCTAGCATTAGTTGGAGACCAACTTGATTATGGGGAAAATATATGTGGAGCAGTTCTAAGCATTCGTTTTAATGAGGACATAGTTAGCGTGTGGAACAGCAATGCATCTGATCACCAGGTTAATAATAATAAGAATAGCTTGGATCTGCTCATTTCTTGGTTCTATATCACTCTCTTAAATGGGTCTCAACTAGCACAGATTCCTAATTATTACATATAATACTTGTGTTTTCATTGGTACCAGGCTGTCATGGCTTTAAGGGATGCAATCAAACGGCAACTAAAGCTTCCCCACAGCTATGTAATGGAGTACAAGGCTCATGATGCTTCGCTCCGTGACAACTCTTCTTATCGAAACACATGGCTGAGAGGTTGAGCTAACCTAGCATTGGTACATAGATGGAACCTCTTTTAGCAAGTAAAATGTAGATGCTTAAGATGCTCTCTTTACAAGTTTTCGACGCACTCCATTTCTTCATAGTTATCTTAGCTGATGAGAAACCTAACAGACCTTAATCTTCACAATATGGATTAAGTGACTTCAGTTGCCCAAAAACACAAGATGAAAGTGTAGTACTTTCCATCTATGCTCCTAATGAAATGACATTCTGATGATCATGTTGGCTGTGTATGTTGCTATTTCTTTATTGATAGCCACAGGATATTTAAAAGCATTAAATTACTGGCGTCTGATGTTCATTAATATTCCTTGAATTATTTTTGTTTCTTTGTATGCCATAGAATTGTCACAGACTAGGGCGAAATATTTTATGATTCAGCTTCTCGTACGACATTCTTTGGGTGTAATTCGGTGTTTTTAATGGAGTGAAGTGCTTGGCCTTTGTGTCAGCTGAAGTTCTAAAAAGTGAGAAAAACTTGAATGAGTTTCTTGAACTTGTAGGTTTTTCAATTGAGTTGATAAATTACAAGCTCTGTCTAGTTATACGTTCACGTTGATGGGAGTTTGATTTATGGTTAAAGCTACTTGTTCTAGAAGGCAATATCAGTGTTTTGTGTGTTGTATCTAGCATCATGTTATGGATACTATTTTATTTTATTTTCACATTTTGCAATCTGAAGTAGAAGCAAAGTTACCCTTAGATGGAAGGGAAAGTTGGTTTTCAGGCTGTCTTCAATATCTATTTTATTTTTTAATTTTCTCTCAGTTGTTCTTCAAATTGAAAGGTGCTAAATATACAAGTTGTGTTGTAAAGGTTGGTTGGTTTCTTACTAAAACTTTTTTTTTAATTACTCTAGAGTGTTTAATTCTTCTCTCCTTGGAAATGAAAGGTCTGGCTTTCTTCTCTAATAAAGGGACAACTTCTTCTCTAATAAAAGTATAGGCAAACTAACAGTAGTTAAACCGAGTAGATGAGATTTAGTGTTTTTTTACTAGGGGTTTTGAATTTGATTTTTGGGTACAAAGAAAATTATATTGCGGGAGTTGTTTTATTTAAAACTTTAAAGTAATTTAAACAGTAATTAGTGTTGAAGTGCACATAAAAGTGAGTTAGAGATGCACAATTAAAAAAAAATCGAAAAAAAGTACAAGCATAGTAATTAGTTTGCTCATCTTACAGTGTTAAGACATTCTAGCTTTTTTTATCCAGCTGAAAGAAAAGGGCTCGACTGTTTAAAAGAACTAAAAAGCCTAAAGGACTCTACACTTTTCTTCTATTAATACTATTTTACATTGCCCTTAAAGTGTTAATTTTGTAAAGTGCAACTAAAATGTTATTCATACACTTTCGAGAGGGTAGTTGATACACCACATTCAAATTGATTATCCCTCTTTGCATTTCATTCTATTTTTACACATCACATTAAAAATTAAAAATAAAAAGTAACTTATATTATTTTAGTATTAGCGTTACAGTATCACACTATTTATATGTCTATAGACCACGTCTACATGATAGGTGATTTTTCAGTCCAAATTATTTTAACATTGGGTTAGAAATGTCTTTTAGGTTAGAGGTGTGCTAAAAAACTCAAAACTAGGGGTGTTCATGAATTGGATTGAGTCGGGTTAAGGGCAAACCCACAACCTATCTAAACAGTTTATGTTGAAAAAGTTAAAACTCAACTCAATCCATTCTATCTTCAAACCCAACTCAACCCAAACCGTATACGGTTTGAATTAGTTTGATTCTAACTTAATATATATATTTTTTTACTATATTTTGATGTTCTTGTTAAGAAAAATTATCAAAAGTAAAATTTTCTTTTATATTTATTTTTTAATTATAATTTATAGTCAGTCCAAGAAATATACAAAAATAATGATATTGTAAAATCTTCCTACTACTTTGATTTGCATAAATTTAGCATTAGAAAAACTAAGTAGTATCATCTTTAAAGTTAAAAATTTTCTAGTGTGAAACCCATGTTTTTATAAAAATGAAAAGTAATTCTCATTTCTAAAAATAATAAATTATATTTGCATAAAAAGAACAGTTGGTTTCAAATAAATGATTATTAATTTAAATACTCATTTGTAGTTTCATCATTTAAGAACTTGTTTTATTTGCTCATAAAAATATTTATAGTTAAAGAAGAAGAAAAAGTTAGATCAAGTTACGCTAGTTGCATTCGAATTTTTAAGTGTCTCGCCTACAATCTAACTCAAACTTTTTGCAGTTGAGCCTTCTAAAACCCAACTCAATCTAAGTAAATTAATCCAAACTAGGTTTAGGTTAGTCAAGTTTGGATTGTAGGTCGATGAACACCTTTGCTAAAAACCTATAACTTGGACCAAGAGTACTAGTACTCCATTACTCCATTACTCCATTGGTGTTCTAAAGGAACCGATGCAAACTACAGACTAGGAATTATGTGCGCTCTAATGTTTCATCGATGTTATATAATGATGAATTATTATCAGTGATTACTGACGAAGCACTGCACCAACGCTTGATTTGCCCACTAGCGTTTGGAATGAAAACTCGTCAGAACTGATTTTTGTAATTTTTTCAATCTTGCACACCTCCAATAAAACAAATCAAAAGATAGTATTTTTTTGGATCCACATGGTGTTAGCTCAAAGAATTCCCTACTGATAGTATTTTTTTTTGAATTCCCTACCTCCACGTAGTCCAAGGTGCAGTCTTACCAGAACCAAGCACTTGAAAATTCATCTAAGATTAATTTTTGAAGGTAAAAGAACATTTTGATTAAGTAAATGCATAGAATGGATATATATATGCTAAATATTGTTTTCAGTAAGGTTTTCCATTATGTAAATTTTGTCAAAAAATTTGAGCAAAATCATTAGATAAACATGATGATTATTATATAGGTTGAAAACATCTAAACACTTGGCATTCATGGTTCTTTCATATAACAATATCTTCAAATACTCAACTTTATTGGCTAAGTCATATAAGAGATAATTAATTACCATGGACAAATTAGCATACTGTCATTCGTTAGTGAAGATACGTAGGTTTCATTCAAATTGGATGCATTGCAACAGATTGCTTAGGCACATCAGACCGAGCAGGAGCATTTGAATAATATTGAGGCAATGAGCTTTATATATAGATGAATATTTGATAAGCTTTAGGCTTTCTAGCATCGAATTGCTTTTCAGTAGTGTGGCAATCAGCTTTATATATAGATGAATACTTGATAAGCTTTAGGCTTTCTAGCATATTGTAAACCAACAACTATGCTATTGGTAGATCGCGGACTGGCCTTTGACTCATCGAATTGCTTTTCAGTAGTGGTGACTATCGCTGGAAACGTATAATGAATACACAAGCTTTAATTAAGAAAAATATTGAAAGATAACAAGAAGACTTTAACTTGTGCTATTGTTTGACTTGAAATGAGAAGTACACAAAGTATTTAATAGACTTTACCAAATAAATACATACATAGATCTAAACATAAATGAACCATTATATTGATGGTTCATACTACACTAGGTATATACTTAATTAATTCTTAATTTATTCATGAACCTATTAACATATTAATCTGTTAATTTGTTCATACCTAGTTACATTTATCACCTTAATTTCTCTGAAAATCATGTTTACAATAAATATAGGTTTATTTTTAACATCCTCCTTAAACATGGTAACTGTTACGACTCGTATTTTTTAACATGTATTTCCATATATTTTTCTAAAAAATTCTAATATAAACACATGAATTTTTTCAAAATTTTCTCTAATTTTGCCTATTTAATTGAAAAATAGGATTAATTGAGAAATATCATTTTTGGGAAGAAAAATGTATTTATTATTGAGGAAATATGATTTTGGGTTAATTATATAAATTTTTAGAAGTAATAATAGATTTTTAGGCAATTATTTGATTTTTGGGAGATAAATAATAATTTTTGGGTAGTAAATACAAATTTAAGAAAATAAATGTAGATTTGGAATACTGTTGAAAATTTTGAAGATTAAGTGGCAAATAAAATAAATGATATTTGTCATTGATGATGAAAAAAAATTAATAATAATAATAATAAATATAAATGATTATATATATATATATGAGGAGAGAATGAAATAAAATAAAAATAAAAATAAACAAAACAGGGTCACCTGTGCAGCCAAGGCGCATGCATGTGGGCTAGGCTGGGAGCACGACCCAGCCCTCTTCTTCTTCTCCTTCCCTCTCCCTTTCCTTTCTTTCTCCTTTTATCCTTCAGCCACCAACTACCTGCAAAAATGACAGAAATCAATTTTGCCTCCTAATTTGGGCCACCGGTGGTTGTCGTCGACACGCCACCGCCTGTACCCTGTGAACTTCAACCAAGCAACCATCATACCTGGCCATTCCTCGGCCACGTGGCACATTTTGATTCGTGCAAATCCTCTCCCAATCAACACAAAATCAGGTTTTTGGTGCAAAATGCAGTTTGAACGAGCCATCTTCCATCCTTCATATCTTTCTCATCCGAGCTCCATTTTGAGTGATCTTAGAGTCCTTGGAAAACTCTCAGTACCCTCTTCAAGAAGGTGTAGGCATTTGATCTAGAGCATGGACCATTTGAAGCAAAAAGAACTGAGAAACTCGCTGTTTAGCACAATTGAACCTAGAAAAATCAGACAAAGTGTGTTTTGGCCGAGTTTGAGAGGCAGTTTCGTGGGTTATCCGAACTCCGATCGTAAGGTATCATAGCTCGTTTTAAAGCTTACAATGTCTACTTTAACTTTTTTTTATGAAGAATAAAAAATGAGCACTTGAAGCACATAAAAATGGCATCGAAGTAGGGTACCGGATATGCATGATTTGATACTTAGAAAATTTTTGGAAAGTCTGTTGTAATACCATGATTTCATAGGATTTTTTAAAAATATCTAGACATGTTCGATTTACCTAAAATTTTGGTAGTATGATTATGAGACAATTAGGGATGTTGTGTAAAATTTTGGTTTCAAACTAGTAAGTCTAAGGAGGTCAACTAAATGGAACTTTGGCTATTTATTATATGCAACCCTAAAAACTAAAAGTTCTTAATATCATCCTTGAAAAACATATCAAACGAGATCTAAAATTCACAAAATAAAATTCTAATAATACGTTAGGAAGTTTGGATCATAACTAAAAAATTCTACACAAATCCGACATACGAATTGACTGCAAAAAAATTGTGAATCTTGTTGTGCAGATAGAGCAAAGAGGACCAGATAGAGTCATCTCTGTGATTCCATTCAAAAACCATGGTAAATGAGATCAGAAGAATTGAAACCAAAATTATGGGGAACATTTAAATGATATAGATCAAATCTGAAAATTTTCACACAAATCCAACAGTTGGATTGATCATAGGAAATTCAGAAACTTCACTCTATAGATAGAAAGAAAAAATCCAGAATTGGGGGCTCCTGTTATTTCAGTTGGAAAACGTGTCAAATGAAGTCTAAAAATAGAAACATAAAATTTGGTGAATATTTGAAGGGTCTAAATCAAATCCAGAAAATGTTTCACATAAATCCAACGGTTGAATTGATCGCAGAAAAATTAACAAATTTGCTGCGCAAATTAAAAAGTGTTGAAAAATTGGGTATTTTGACCGAATTGACTTGATTTTGACCAAATTGACCAATGTTGACCAATTTTGACTAGGTTGACCAAGTTTGACTAGGTTGGCCAAGTTTGACCAATTGACTATGTTTGACCGATTCGAATTCGAATTGTCTAAGACTGTTTAAGAATAATAGGACCGCAATTGAACAATGTTTCATGATAAACTGAAATTGGGTCTAACATAATGTAGATTTAAGCATAGATTGGGAGACTAGGCCGAGTGTTGAGGGGACATCGGTGCGCGAAACCCGAGGTGAGTAGTTTAATTCAATTGTTATCTTAACTGTATTCCTTTCATGGAAAATGATTGAAATT
>JAJIYU010007728.1:0-18793 GCA_030144865.1 Tinospora cordifolia | reverse complement strand
TTTTAAAAAATAGGATAGAATAGAGATTTAAAACAATGTAACGCAATGTTTGACAGAACGCATGATAATTATATAAATTTAAAAATTAAATATAAAAAAATAAAGAAGGAAAAAGAAGAAAGCATGAAGAACCGGAGTAAAAAAGAAAAAAAATATATATAGTATTTTTGTAATTAATTTCACTAAAAATATTGGGATTGAATAATCATACAAGTTATGACAAAACGTATTTTTTATTTTTATTTTATTGTATTGTAATTAAACATTGGATTAGGATAATCTTTGATTAATTGTTCAGGGGGTATGATATAATCAATGCCTCGTATACTAGCTGGGACACCCAAAAAAAAGGTTTAATTGAAGAAAAAGTGAAAGAAAATGAGTAACATTTTTTTGGGGGTCTTTTACCGTACTATTTTTATTAATCTTGTCATAAATATGGGATTAGTGTACGTTCGAGTACGATAGTTGTACATTTTAAAATCTTATCATGAAAGATACGTAAGGGTGACTGTGAGATTCAACCTGCTTTAGCTATGCCAACCATTTGTTTGTAACTTTCAATTCTTTTTTCTAATTTACTTCCTGATTTTTCTTTGCGTAAAACGAAAATATACAAATTAGTTGTCAAACAGTCATCTAAAATTCTATTAATAAAATGACACAAAAAATCATACAAAAATACAAAAAATGCTTGGGAAAACATATTTTAGTAACACTGAGTTATGCATAAACACGTGCTTTGAAGCAATTCTACAACTTGTTAAGGTAATATGACTACTAGTCATTAGCCCATCAATTACATTATTTGCAAAACCAAAATTTCATATGGTGTCTTTCATAGCTAAAAATGTTTTTCTTTAGAAAATGTTCTTAAGAGAATTTTTTTTTGTGATTATTTGATTAGATTTAAAAATTTTTGATAAAAACTAATTAAAAGTAGCTATTCTCTAAATTAATATATGAAATATTTTTGTGAGAAATTTTCTGAATCTTTCCAGCTGAGAAAATTGTGACAAGAAAATGTGTGGACCTTAAAAAATTTTTCAAAACTTTTTTTTTTACCATTTTTATTAATAAAAAATGAAAAATAATATTTTTAAAAGAATTATTTTTTTGTGAAAATTATTATTTATTACCAATCAAACACACTTTTAAGGTATTATTTGCCACTTTTTCTTAAAATCCTTAAAAGGTTCTTGCAGTTTCAATGCTAATTAAAAAACTAAGATTTTTCTACACTTAATCTGGTTACTGTAAAAAAGTAAAGTTAAATTAGACAAAAATTTTGTAGTTTATCAACAAATAAAAATTTAGAACAATATATTACTCAAAAATAAATCAAAATAACACGAATGAACGGCTAAACCCCAAAACCACCCGAACCATGAGTAACGCCACCCCAGTAACAAACAGAGCATCGTTAAAAACATTACCAAAACAACAACAACAAGAACAAGAACGAAGAAGAAGGATGCAATTCGCGATAAAGGCTTGGAGAAATGGCGGACGAGAACGAGTGGGCGTAGTTGATGTGGGCGCCAGACGTATCGAAACCCCAGCACTTCTTCTCACCACAAGAAAAGGGCTTCCCGTTTTCGTTTCTCCTGATGTTCTTCCCTCCGTCGCCTCGCCCGATTCTTGTCTCCTCCAACTCAGCCCTCTTCACTTGTAAGTACCCTTTCAGTTCCCACAACCACCACCACCACCTAGCTCTGTTTTTTTTTTTTTTTGGCTGGTGCATGGTATTTGGTGCAATGTTGTGTTCTCTTTCTGGGCAGAAGCTTGATTATTTAATTTGTTTTTAGGTGTGATAAATATTAAGTCAGTGCTTTTAAGGCATCACCAATGCAATCATCGTGCTTATTTGCCTAAGTATTTAAAAAGTTTAGGGGTCTCTCTAATTCAAACAAAAACTTTAAAAACAAACCCTGCTAAATCTATAACATTTGTTCCAATGAAAAAAATGTAGTCAAAATCTCTGACGACTCCAAGCACCCCTTGACAATAGATATTTGTTATCCAAGATTTTTATTTTACACAAGGAAAAGCTTCTAACTTCATCGCGTTTCTTGAATAATGTGTATTATGGTATGAATTTATATTCCATGGACATGATTTTAATTAATACGAAGTGTTTTTTTTAATTATTTCATGAAATTTTAACATTTATTTTATCATACAATTAGATATTTAAATTTTTTATACAAATTGTTCAGAGAAATATTTATAATTACAAAAAAAAAGAAATATTTTTTTCTTGCCTAAGCCATGTCTGGAGATTGTCTTGGTGCTGTGACAACGCTGGCTTAATAATCTCTAAGCAACAGAGATTTAGTGTTCAGAAACGAAGATGCCATTTTGAGAAATGATGATTTTTGAATGGGTGGAGTTTCTATATGTATTAATTTAGCAACAGAAAATTAAAAAAAAAATGCTAATTTCAGAATGGTAATACTTGAAATAGTTATGGTTTTTAGATGTTTTAATTTAATCTCTAATCAACAGATGTTTTGGCATCCAGAAACAAAAATGCTAGTTTCAGAAATGGTTAAAGTGTGTTTATGAACCAATTTTAGTTTCCAGCTTGGTAGTTTGTGGTCTGTTATTTTGGTGTTACACATGGATGCAATTAAAAAAAAGGTAAATTGATTATTTTCTAATTTTCATCTGTATTATTTGACACTGCAGCTTAGAGGGGATAACTTCAAAAACAATTTCAAATATTGGAGGATTGCATCAAATGCTAAATTTGCATGATTACAGCTTCACAGCTGTGTCAAGGGATTCAATCTTATGCCTTCCAGATTATGAAAACAGCAACAAGATTGGAGCTTCTTTTGAGACGCCCTGTGGTCGGCGATTGGTAACAATTCCACTTCATTTGCTTGATAGTAATTTGCCTCTCTGTTGAAATTATTGGGTAACATTTGGCAGTGTTCATTTTGTCCTCTCAAGTTTTAGTTTTGATAGTTTAGTAACCTTTTCTTTTTCATTTTTTTTTCAGATAAAGCCTGCTGAATACATGGAAATAATTTCATCCATGAAGCCAAACTTATGGGCTAGTTTGGCAGATGAAGTGCCTGCTTGGGTTTCTGCTAAAAGGAACAGGACTTCGGTGGACCGAACTTTGCGTTGGCTTGATGAATGCATTGCCCTGGACCCAGTAAGCAACGCATATATATATATATGTTTTTTTTTTTCTTCTAGCTTTTTAGTTAATATCTATAATTGATGCCCATATCTTGGAGATGTGGGAGCAATGGCCTTAAATTCGTACGCAAATCATTTGTCACCATAACAACCATAGTATAGGATGTTTTACCTTACTTTGTACATCATTGGTTGCTGTTAGAGGAGTGCACATGTTTAATTGTGGAAATTCTTGTTAATTGGATTTTTTTACACCTTTTTAGCTTTGGAAAACCAGTAGATAATCCATTGAAGAAAACCAAGGTAGAGTGACAATATTTGCCAAAGGTTCTGTTAAATTTGTCTGAATTTCTAGTTGACGTGATCATTTCTCTAAATATACTTGGGTGTAAGAGTCTGTTGTGCATCTTGAGCCTATATTTTTGGGTTGTTTGCTTCATCTTTATGTTAGTGTTTGTTCGTCTTTTTCATGAATTTTTTGTCAAGGTGACATGAATCACTACCATCTATGATATAGACAGGTGGTAGAAATGTTTTGGGAGCCATTGTTGGAGGATCCAGCACAGAAGAGCGCATTCGTTGTGCTCAGGAAGTAGCTAGAAAAAATGTAGCAGGTTAGTTGATCTCATCGTCATTATGAGTCTTTTTCAGTAAATTTTGTGTTCCAAGGTGAAACTTTATAACGACTGGTTCACACAATATTATTAGTTACCTTGTTTTATGATGCCCATCAAAAAGTTCTTCTAAGCATCAAAATTAAGGAAGTCATCATGATATGGATTGAGTTCATTCTGTTACTGAAGTCATTATTTGCTTAAATTGTTGTAATATTCATGTTTATAGGTTATTGGCTCGGAGGATTTGGCTTTGGAGAGAGCATTGATGAGCGCCTTTCTCTTCTTTGTGCAGTTACTGTAAGACTTGAATCCTGAACTTTGAGAAATTTGGTTCTTTCTGTGACTGCCCCAAAAGTGCTTTGTTCTGTGAAAATGAAATTGAAAGCTAAAATATGTTAGACTCCACACTGCAGGCTTTGTATCCTTCTAACTTTCTTCTAGAAATTTTACACTAGTTTTTTTTATTGCTCATTTCATGTTTTATTGTCACCTATAGTCCAATATTACGGTTCACGAGTTTGATCTTCAGGGAGTTGGCAGGTCTTTTCTTTTCTTTCTTTGTTTTGTAGTGAATATAGGTGTCAATTATTTTCTCCTAGTTCGTCCGTGTGAAAGTTTACGAACATATAATAAAAGGGGTAGAACTCATGGTAATTAAGTGATGAGCTCAAGTCATCCAACTTACTGGTCAAGAAATAAAAAAAATAAAAGAAAAAAAATGGACTATGATTAAAAAAACCATTTCAATGGAAGTTGAATCAGTGTAAGAACTGAAGCAATTAAAAAAAAAAAAAAAGAAAAAAAAAAGAAAAAGAAAGGGAAAAAAGAGTTAAGTGATGCCTCTCTGTGCTAACACTCCAAATGATAAATCACCAGAAAGGTTTCAGCTATAAAAAAATAAAGATTATGTTTAACATACAAGGCTGTGATACCATTTTGGAGCCCTAAGGAAGGGATGGTATACATGCAACCTTATCTTCGGATATTAGAGATTGTTTTGAGATTCAAAATCATAATGGAGAAATCTCAACCACAGTGCCAAGACTGGCCTTTCAAATTTGTTTTCTTATCTATTGTATAAAAGACCATACCATTCTCCCAATTCCCATGACAAATAGACATGGAACAGAAACTAATAGAAGCCTAATTGGGGTTGAGCGTACTACTCTCAGAGAGCAGGATATACAGTAGTTCCTTGAATCATTAGGTAGTTGTGCAGTAATGTATTAGTGCTTTCACATGGTAATGGAACCTCGCCTTTTATGCATGAGAAGAGCTAAATTTGAAAAACTCATAGGTATTTGAAATACTGTATTTTACCATGGACGCACATTAAAAGTTGGGCCATCATCCATTTTCTGATGAATCTGAAGTCAATAATTGTTTATTTAATTGTAATTCTGAATATGAAGTCAATCATTGTTTATTTAATTGCATTTTCAGGACATCTTACCAAAGGAAAAGCCTCGCCAGATTTGTGGGCTTGGTCTTCCTGGTACTTCTGATTCCATCTTCTTCGTATTTCTGGAATTTGTGTTGAGACTTAAGAGCTTAAAGCCGAAATTTTTCTTTCACCTGTTCTTGGCTTGAGTTGCTTATTGTGGAGAAATTTCTTAATAGATAAAGCCCAGTTTTATTTAACTAGCTGACTTATTCTTGATTACGTTGTGTTGCTTTCCTTTTAATGAATCTTTCATCATTAATTGAAAAATTGGACCTGTTCTTGCAATTTGATTTGAGAATTATTTGCCATAGATTGATACATATATATATATATATATGTGTGTGTGTGTGTGTGTGTGTATACATATTCCCCCGTAATGAAGTTTTGTTTTGTTTTGTTTTGCAGAGGAGGTCTTGCAGGGTGTTGCTTCAGGCGTTGATCTGTTTGATTCGACGTAGGTGGCTTTTTACACAGTACATATTTATGCATGTTCCCTAGCTTTCATTTTCTGATAGGCCTTTGGCATCTCTGTCATCTTTTGCAGGTATATATACCATCTTACACTTGGAGGCTATGCACTTACTTTTCCGCTGAATCAAAAAGAGAGACGTGTTTCAGATTGTCAGCTGAGTGAAATTGGTGCTGACTTTATAAAGATAAATCTTAGATCAACAATTTATAGGTGAGTGTACATGGTATTTTATCAAATTCTATATAATTATCTAGTTACTGTGAATGAGAAGAATATAGGAAGAACAGCTTCTGGCATTAACGCTCATGTTACTTCACCATTGTGCATTTGTTGTTGCCCTGTTCAGGAAAGAAACTTCATCAATCATTGATGGTTGTGGCTGCTATACATGCAAGAACTACACTCGAGCATACATCAATCACTTGCTCAATGTTCATGAAATGCTAGGGCAGATTCTACTGGAAATGTAATTATTTCATTCTCACCCATGATATCTGTGCTGCTTTGCTATGCTTCCATGTCATTTTTATTTTGTATTGGAAGCTAAGATCAGTGTTTTTGTCATATGTTACAGACATAACACACACCATTATCTTGAATTCTTCCGGGTGATAAGGGAAGCTATCAAGCGAGGGGAGTTCGATGCTTTCCATAAAAAATTTGTTGAGAATAGGAATGTCCATGGAGAGCTGCAACTGCCATATGCTCATCAATGTCATTGCTAACTCCTCTTTTTTTTTTTTTTCCTGTGTGAGATATTGTGTAACTTAGTGTTGATGCAATTTTGAATTGAATTAATTTATATACATTAAGGTTAAGTTCAACCTTTAAAATTTCTTATTCCTACAGAAATCATTTATGCTTGGTAACGGTATATGATAAGGGCTATCGAAGATACCAATATCTTCGTAGTTAGGTGGTTGTTGAAGCCCAAAAAACTTCATTCGAAGGAGGAGTCATTCAAACGCATTATCGTTCATTCAAAATTTTTCAAAAGAGAACGAGGAAGATGAGGCAAAAGTCCTAGATTTTAACAAATTCAGATGTAAACTAGCACACATGCGACAAGTCAAATAAACGATGACATTGTTCCTTCACCATTAAAACAAGGGTTGATAATTACTGCACGTGAATACATGACCACAGGATTGGCGAGCAGGGTCTTGGTTCCGACACTGGAAATAGCCATAAATTCTCTGTTGCTTTAGATGCCTTTCTTCGGATTCAATTTCATCTATAGTTGATGAATACATGGTAACAGAATGGGCAAGGAGAGACTTGGTTCCAAGATCACAGCAAGCAGCCATTTTAATGTCTCGTACGCCGTTTTTTATGCCTTTTTTCTGATTCACTTTCTTCTGAACTCGATGAATCTGATTCTGATTCTGATTCTGATCCAGATTCAGAACCAGATGAACTTGAGCTTCCTGATTCGCTCTCTGATTCTGACACAGGCTTCTGCTGTTGCATGATGAGCCTAGGCATATTCTTCAAGTACTCGCGAAGGTTCTCGGTGATGCCTCCAAGCCCAATGGATGTAAAGAAGTTGATTGCGAACCTTGTGTTTTTAGGATTATCCTTGGGGAAAATTGATTCGAAGGAATCCTGCATCATTGGATCTGTAAGCCTCTCGTTGAGCAAGCGGATGCCAAGGTGCTCGGAAAGCTCCTGAGGTCACAACCCAATTTATGTTCAGGCAACAAGTCTTAAGATAGTGAATAAAGAACTTACATAGGAAACATAAAATATGTACCTGGAACAGAATTTTTATGAAAATACGAGAAGACGACGTTGTGTCCTCCTCTGTCAAGCGTATGTAAGCCAAGACATGCCACGGTAGTGCATCTGTGCCAAGCAAATGTGCAAAAAACTTGGCGACGTTGCGCAGCTTATTGGTTTCAAGACGATGAATCATAGAATATTGCTGGACAAAGCACTTTTCAAAATTTTCCTGGTGGACTTTGTTGATCATGCAAAAACGCTGCCCCAACAGTCCATAATAACGTAGATAAGTTCGTTCTTGACTGCAACATTCCAGCAGCATTATACATAATTCCATCTGAAATAATCAAAATGAACCAATGATAAGCACAAAAGCAACCCTATCAAGACCTAATCCAAGCATTCACGTTTGCATGGATGCGACAGCTGATGATGAACAAAGGTACTAGCCAGCAAACTTATTTAAATAAATAAAAAAAAAGAGCAACCTTATTGTCAAAATTTAAGAAAAGAATCAATGATCAAAAGAAAGGCTACAAACCAATGTGGCCAATGTCTTTCTCACAGTAGAAGATAAAAAATGAATCATAAACATAGATCATCGAGAAACTAGGCCATCTCAATGGCTGTAAGGAATGACAGGTAAATTTCATGACAGAGGAAAAAGGATGAATATTATTTATTTATTTATTTATTTTTAACAACTAAGCAATATATGGGCTTCGGTTGACTAATCTACTTAGACCCCTAATTGCTCAAGCAGGAACATCTCCAGTAGCTGATGTGGTTATCAAACTCAGGATCCAACACATTTCACCAAAAGCCCCAAGCTACTAGCCCAATCACGTGTTGGTTGAAAAAGGATGATAGATTTGTCTATACAATAATTACTTAGAATATCACCTCAAAAGAAGTGACACGGATTAAGATGAAGTGTTGCTTCACTACTCTGTAATATATATTCTTGTACATGGGAGCTACAATATAGACAGGTCTCTTGCTTACCTCTTGGCCTGGCTCAAGTTTGATTTTCAGTAGCTTGTGACCAGCCTCCTCAAAGTCAACACTTGACATGATTGTGAGATAAATTGTCCTCCGCAAGTTCACAAGATTAGTCTCTGTCTCATCTTTTATACTCATACTTTTCTCGTCCTCTTCATCAGATTCTTCATCATCTTCATCATCAGAGGCATCGTCAGAGTCTTCATCTTCAGAAGATTCATCACCAAGTATATTTCTCTTCAACTCTTCATATTTCTTCTCATTCTCTTCATATTGTGGATCGGGCTTAAAAATGTCTGAATGTTGAAGAAAAATGAATAGAAAAATCAGATTCATATCATAATCGAATGGAAAATTTCACCTGCAAAAGTTTGTGTTCCAAAGCAATACCAAGTGCAACTTCTGGATCTATCTGATCCTCAAGCGATAACTCATGGGTTAGCTGATCTCCTTTCACTAGGTCAAGTTCTGGTCGGATTGCTGGATAGCCCTGTGTCAAAAAGTCTCAAAAATTAATGTTGCTAGATAATTACAAATTCACAGAAACTATGAAAATAGGATCATACCTGAAACTTGGCTTTTCTTATTGCAAAAAGACCTTCAATTAAGAACTGAACCCGTTTGTCAATTTCCCCTTCATGGAGAATCCCACGAAAGCGCTCAAAGATACCTAAATAAATAACAAAGCAAGAATAAGAACAAATACTAAACAACTTCACAGTGAGGACATAATAAAGCATCGGCTAAATATATTCTCCCAAAATCCATAAGATGGAAAAGGAGATGAAGATCCTTTGTCTGTTAAGAAACACCAATATACTACTAACAATAAAATTTTGAACTCATACTGTGCATGAAAAGCAAAGTTTAGTCTTACCGGCCAATACACATGGCCCATCAGAAAGTAATAAGGTGCAAAACACATCTGGCTAGCTAGAGGCCTTATAATGAACAATTAGAGCGGATTTAGATTCAGATGTCATACTACAAGAGAATATCAAATAAGTTGCCACAAGAAACACTAAAAATAGTGTAGTTACATGGGATATTTTTCGATTTTAATGCTTCCTTTGGTCTTGTTTTACTTTATATGGGATACTTTTCAGGTTTTAAAATAAGGAACTAGTAGCTTCTTTCTATTGGCAAGAACATCCAATGAACTCTTTAACATGCATGCAACAACAAAAATTGCTTCTCCACCAAAAATGTAAAAAATAAAAATGAAAATAATGTCTGCTCACCATGGAGACCCTGAGGAGAAAACTCCTGCAAATAAGATCCACATTCTGTAACAAAGCCAACAGCCACCTCAACACTGTCGTCTGTAGGATTTTCCAAAAGAACTGTCAGCAGCTCCAAAGCAATAATTTCATGAGCCACTTGTTGGTTCACAAGATGCGCTATAAACTTGGTCGCAGCTAGTAATTGAGGTTTATCATTTCTCTTATACGCTCTCTTCAATTGCAACACAATCCTTTTCAACAGAAGTTCACCCACATCTGGGAACCTCGTGTTAACAACAGCAACTAAAGCAGCAAAGACATCAGTGAAACCTGGTGAAGCCATCTGTGATTTCATACAGGATCGACAAAACAAACCTCTTCCCCTGATAAGATTCTCAGCAAATAGTTCAGGAATTATATTCTGAATGTTACTCGCATTGACCTTGTTAACAAGCCCATTTATACTCTTCCGAAGAGCGTCCCACGACAATCTTTGATATTTCTCGCTGCTTTTATCTTTTTCCTCTTGCATTAATCGCGCCAACCTAAATGGAGGCAAGTAAATTCCCCCACTCCTACCCAAATTCTCTGTAGTAATATTCACATTCCCATCTTGCAAACCCGATACCGACTTTAGAGATTTAGAATCTTCATGTTTGTTAACATCTCGACCCCTCTCATTTACCTCCTTTGCAGATGGCTTGTCTCTGTTCTTGTGGTGCTCTTCCCAGCCCTCATTCTCCTCTCTCTCACGTCCCCTATTCTTCTCGTTGCCGTTCCTATCCTCTTGTCGTCTCTTGTGCTCCTTCTTTTCATCCCTATCTCTATCTCTTCTGCGTTCCTTTTCATCCTCATATCCTCCCCTTTCGTGCCTCCTATATCTTCCAACACCATTGCCATTGTCGTCTCCTCTAATCCTACGCCTCCTATCACCGTCTTCATATCTCCTATCCCTATCCCTATCCCTATCTCTATCTCTATCACTTTCCCTCTCTTTTTTCTCCATTTTCTCTCTATCATCTGATTTCCTTTGTGAATTCCTCTCCTTTTCTCTGCCACTTCTCTCAATTTCTTCTCTACGCCTCGGATACCTCCTTTCCTCATCATCATCATCATCGTCGTCAGATTTTCTACCGTTGCCACGCCTCCTACCATTCCTTCTATCTTTCCCTTCCTCCTCCGAACTACTCCCACTGTTACTACCCCTCCTTCGACGATCTTTCTTCTCTACATCTGATGAGCTCTCATCATTATCCGAGCCTTTCCAACGACCATACAGCTTCTTATCATCTGTTTTATAGTCAGGAGAAACCCTAGAATCCTTCAATTCGTGATTTTTAACCCTAGAATCTTTGGTTCTATTTTCAGTGTAATCTTTGTCATCCCTGGAGTCTCTACCAGTTCTAGATTGATGAGCAAGATCCTTACCTCTATTTTTTCCATCGATTCTTCCATCTCCGCGCTCTTTCTCGATTAAATCCTCGTCGCTTCTATCATCTCTGCTGCGTCTGCTTACCATATCGCACAAATTGAATCGTCGATTTTGCTGCGTTTACAGCTTCCGCTGTTGCAGATTATTCTCGGAGAATACCCCCAAAACAAAAAAAAGGGGGAGGTGACAGGAATGAGAGATCGAATAAATATTTGAACTTCTCAGTTTTTGAGTGTGGTTTGATTCGGATCCGCTCACCGTCTTTGGGCTTCAGATGAGAGAAAGAAGTTACCGTCCGTCCGCGGTTTTTCACTTTTCCTGATGCAGTTTTATTTATTTTTATTTTTGTTATTTTTTGTGGGTGTGTGGAGAGGGGGGCCATGGGGGTTGGGGGAATTCCGGAATTTGTCAAGTTCAATTTATAAAAAATTAAAATAAGACTAGATCCAATTTCTGAAGCTTTTTATTAGAAAAAAAAATTAAATTCAATATTAAATCACTAAACTAATTGAATAGGAAAAAAATTGATTTTATTACGTTAATAATTACTCTCTAATGATGATATTTTCACATGAGCTTTTTTTTTTTTTTTGAAATACAGAGAAAATAGTAAAATAAATAAAATGAGAGCTTTTCATAACTCTCAAGATTATTAGGCTAGCAGAATGGGTCTGCTTGTTTGATTGCATTCAGCCTATTTCAAAAAGAGTACAGACCAATCTTTGTATAAATTAGATGGATAAAACATGTTAAAAATTGGATTGAGTTCAGAAGTTAGCTTTTTTATTTTTATTTAATACAGTTATAACGTTAAATAATTAGAAGTAATCAATAATCAATAATCAATTTAATTTTAGGAATGCTTTATGACTAGTTTATATAATAAGTAATTTTTTAATATTTTTCTTTTTCTAGCACACGGAGAATTGGAGATATTTACCATGATAAGTGGTAAGTCGTTGCACAAACACTGTGTACCAAAAATAATAAAAGAAATATTTTTTTTCTAGCATATATTGCCGTTAAATTACTTAAGGCAAGGAACATGGATCGTCTCTTCTTTGAAATCAGGTCGGCCACAAATATGATATACATGCTTGCTCATTTTTAGGTTTTGTCACCCTTTGGTTAAGGAGACAAACATAATAGTAAAAGATTTGGATGAAAATTATGTAAATTAATTACTCTGATTTAACATCAACTTTGTTTTAAGTATGATTTAACATCAACTTTGTTTTAAAGAAGAGAAGTACTCTATGTTATTTGCAAATGTATGAACTGAAATCTGTATCTTAAATAAAAAAAGAGAGTAAATTTTACTTATAGAAGTTAGCTAATATTTTCTTTTTTTTTTTGGGTTTCTCATCGAGTATTCCCGAATCAGCTTATGCATACCTTAAGACTAAATTTTCATTCGGCTCAGGATTGTTCTCAAATTTTATGGAGCAAGATCTCCCAATGATATTTTTTTTTTGTAAAACTCAAAATCAAGATCTCGCTTAAGCGGAATAAATAATGGACCATCGAACTAATTGCCCATTAGCTAATATTTTCATTCTGTATAGTTGTTTACAACTATTTTATCTCCTTGTTTATTTGGTTGGTAATTAAAAAAAATCATGAGATCACTTATTAAAGTAGACTACTCTCTCTCTCTCTTTCTCTCTCTTAAGAACCTTTGTGGGTGGATTTAAGCTGGTTGAAATAACTTAGATTATTGCCGCCAAGGAGATGGTGTTGTGGTAGACTCTGGGTCCATGCTCCCAAATTGTCGCGGATTCAAGTCACCAAGGGGCCATCTCTCGAGTCTCTTAGCTCCTACTCTTGCGGCGAGTGGGGATATCTTATGGTGGATTAGTCTGGCACAAATTAGGATACCACCATGTTATTAAAAAAAAAAAAACTTAGATTATCAAATAAAAATAATGATAAAACCAAATTTGATATATGCAAGCATTTACCTTGTACAAACCATCACGGGCACTAAAAAAGATGAAAAAGGCCCAAAAGGGCATTATTGTATCACCATACCATACCAATTGGAGCGGATTCATCTTAGTTTTTTATTATGTTAACATAAGACTACACGACAGTTGGTCCAAATAATTTAATTTTGTCACTATAAAATTTTCAATCTTCAACCATTCATCTTAAATCCTTCTATGATTTGATAATATATTTGATCATCTATATTGTTGATCCAATATTTTTTCAATATTTTATAAAATATGAATTTCTATTTAATATTATTTAATCCACTATTGGATATATTTAGCAGTTAAAAAAAGTTGTTAATACATGGCTAATTTGTCTTATGTAAACTTCACCAAAGAAATATATAAGCTAACTGATCTGCAAGTATTTTGCATATGACTAATCACATGAACCAATAATCTATTTACACTTTTCCCATAATAACAATAAAAATGTCTTTTATCCCATAATAATTTGGGGAATTAATTCATATTAGTCTATATTATATTAATAGTTTTATATGTAATTATCGAAAAATTAGCTTTGATTTCTTAAACAGTAAGAAATTGCTTCCCTACTTACTAACCAATGTATACCACTATACAAACTATTATGAAGTTCTAGAAATTTGGCCAAATATATTAAAATAAAAATATTATATCAAAAAAATTGTTATTTTCGATCTCAATATGTTTTTAATTAAAGTTAAAAACTCAAGATATAATAAATCAAAAATATAGAAAGCGTCTATCCATTTCTCACTATGCCCAAAAATAAATAAAGCAATATATGGCATCTTTTAATAAATAATTTTTATTTTGCTTATTTTAGATATTTGCAAATGAAGCAATATAAAAACATTATCAATATAAAACTATTTTTGTGTATTTTTATTTTGCTTATTTTAGATAAATTGCTACATCAGTATTTTTGTATATTTTTCTTATATTAATAACTATTAGATAAGAAAAATAACGAAGGTAAAAATGTTTATCACTTTTTTATTCAATAGTTGAAGAGCTTTGCAGGAATCATTTTCGAATTTTCTAAAAGGACCAATAATATAACACGTGGAGGTGGCGGGAGAGGCAAATCAGGAGAAAATCCACACGAGCTACGCTATGCAGTCGCTCCAGCGTAGCCTTTCGTAGTGCTTGCAAAACCAAACCAATTTTTTTTTTATCGAAAGATCAAACCCACCATGTTCTCTCGCTCCGTGCTTTCTTCTTTTCTATTTTCAATTTCTTTTTTCTGTCCTCGTTTTTGACGTTTTTAACCACAAAAATAAATAAAAAAAGGAAAAAAAAAAAGAAAAAAAGAAAAACTACTCTTCTGATCTTCCAATTTGCAATCGATCAAAAGTTCTTGAATGCGCTTCCAAAAGAGGGGCCCATATGGATCTTCAATCTCTCAGTTTCGGCAAAGTTAATCGTAGCGTTTTCTGCTCTCAAATCGGTTCTTTTTCGCACAAGTATGGTTTCAGCTATGGAAAGTTGGGAACTTTCGGAGTTGACAACGTGAAGTTTCTGGAGGTTATTAGGGTTTCTTCGAAACCGAAGTTCTGTTCCTCTTATCGCTCTCTGGTTGTGAATGCAACGGGGAAGAAAAACCAGGGTAACTCGTCTTCTTCGGGTGAGTTTGAGTTAGCTTGATTTTTTTCCTTAATTAATGGATTGAGTTCTTGTAGATTTTACGGGATATGAGTGTTTCCAGTAAAAGCCTTTTTATTTTTTATTTTTAATAACTGGTTTTTGTTTACTTTGGATAAAATTGACATGATTGCGAGTAACATTTGAGTTGAATTTCGGTGATTGGCACTGACTATTAACACTCAAATCACTGAAATTGCCTGTAATGATATTCTCAATTTAGTCATTAACTGAGAATTTTGACTTGATTAAGAATTTCAGAACGAGACGAAATTTAGTTGGAGTAAATTGCACGGTGCGGTCTTTTTCATTAAAAAAGAAGTAGCTATTGGATGGTGTACTCATTGTTTTCACAATTGGGGCTTGATGAAATGAAAGAGCGAGATGCGCAATACTATAGTGAATGTTGTAAGGACCCTGGTGGATTCTAGTTAAATAATGATTCCAATTGTTTCACTTTGTTAAATTGATCCAGTTCATTTGCGATGCACTCTCTATCTGGATCAATTCCCCTACAATTCACTGGTAAAAAGTGATTTAGCATCTGGACTTGAATTGTTTTGAGGTAAAGCCCACCTATGATTCAATGACTTGAATTGCAATTTTTACAACTTTGGATGCAATCAACTTTAGTTTGAATTGGGAATTTCTAAAACAATATTTCCAAGCTTCAATTGATTATTTTATTTTATTTTTGTTTTGTTGGCCAAGGAGATCTAATTTGAAAGAGTCTTCCAAGTAGAGGTCTTTTGCTGTAGTGTTTCCCACTCAATTCAACTCAGCTAAGCCTTTTTCAGTTTCCAAATTAAATGGGCTCGATCACATGAATAAGCTACCTACATTTCTCTCTATTAAGGGTTAAGTTGGCATTTCAATTACAAGATGCTAGTTTCTTACACAAGTTATGAAACGGTTTTCATATATATATATTTTTGAAAAGCACATGTTGCCATATGTAACATGAGGGCTTTTATGAAAGCTGCAAATTTGATGGTGTGTTGCTTTTTCACTGTGTAATTGTACATATTTTTTGAGACTTAAATTTCTAGTTTAGCACACAAGCATCTAACTCTTTATCCTATGCTAGTAAAGCATTTGTTAAGAATTGAACCAAGGAACTTCTTTGCAAATAATTTGGTCAGTTAGAAACCTGTAATTCAGTAAGTACAAAGTAGGGATGCTTTTGGTCCAGCATCACCGTGTAGCCTGATAAAAACTATGTAGTGTTCCTAGTTAAATCCAAGCCTAGTAATGCATCGTTATAGTTTTTGTGGTAGTGCATCCACCAGAGCACCATCCTTTTTTTTTTTTTTTTTTTTTATGACCGCTGGTGGTATCCGGGCCGTAACCCGACTAATCCACCAGGGGGGCCTACCCCGCCCGCCCCAAGGCTGGACCCGGGAGACATCAAAACGATGGCGGGGACGAGAATCGAACGCGTGACAATTTGTGAGCACGCGCCCGCCCCAAGGCCGGACCCGGGAGACATCAGAACGATGGCGGGGACGAGAATCGAACGCGTGACAATTTGTGAGCACGCGCCCGCCCCGCTCCACCACGCCAACGCCCCGGCACCATCCTTTAGTGAAATCAATTCATCTCCCTGTGTTATTCTTGTATAGAAGAATGATCTGGTTCTATGTTGGTTCTGTGAAATTCCATTACAGTGAAAATGTTCCATTCGCGACAGTTATTTTATATGAGCGAAGATGGTCAGAGTCATGAAATGGAAACTGAATCTTCTTTGGGCCTGGTAGATCGAATCAGTAATTGGTCTGATAGAATCATTCCAACTATCAGAATAAGATATTTACTTTTTTTTTTAATCTTTTTTTAACTTTTTGGGTGTAATTGTTTTATAAGTACTCTAATCTATTCACAACTCATGTAGCTAATCATATATATCTACTCCATGAAATTATTGTCAATGTAAATGGATGCTCCTCCTTGTGGTATGCTTGGCCACCAATAGAAGTACATCCCGTTGTTGACCCTATGCTTTATGCTGCAATAATGAGGAAATCTGGATCATGATCAATTAAATTGCGTGTTAGAGCCACAACTAGCATGGTGCAGGACGTGACTTACTTTAAAAAGAAGTTTGATGTGTCCCTCATGAAGTTGGTATAGTTGATAAAAAAAGTAGCTTTGAAATGAAAAGGTTCTAAGTTCAACTCTTGCCACTACCTCACCCTAGGAGGTGAGAGGACTAATGGCTCAGGAACAGGCTTGAAACCTCCTTGAGAGTGTGGTTTGTTGAGGTAATTGGTTATACAACTAACTGCAAACATTATATCTTCTAAAAGAAAGGTTGATGTCTCTAATCAGAGAAAATTTGAGGGAAAGCTGCAAATTTAATATATATTTGCCTGTTTTAATGTTGTTTTAAATTTCAGGAGGTAATGATCGATCTGTTCCAGAAGGAGAGAATTCAAAAGAAGGCAGTCCTACCTCAAATGGCAAGATATTTGATGTTTCAGACTGGAGAAGTTTTAGGGCAAGTCTTGTTGCTCGGGAACAGGTATTTTATGGATCAACAATGCTTTGCAACTTAAATTCTTAAAGATGTTTATTTGTAGTGCAAAAAACTGAGTATCACTAGGATGTTTATTGTTTCTTCAACGTATCAAATACCTAAAATAAAGGGCATCTAACATGTTGCAAAGTGCTATGTTGCTTCCATACTCTGCTTGGAGTTTGCCAAAATCAATACTAAGTATATTGGAATATGGAAAAGTTTTTTCTCTTGCATTTTATGTTACACTTTGGATCTAGGTCAGAGCATAACCACAAAATTTTTCACAATTTGTCCGAGCCTGAAATGCAATTATGAGAGGAAATTAAGCTTAGGGCAAGCTCTTGGGGTTTTTTACTTTGCCCTAGCTTAAGGCTTTTCAATGTGCATGTATTTGGGTAGGAGTTGAAATCTGTGAGAGTTACGGTAGTGTGGGTGAGTTCCATTGTTTATTAAATTGAAGTGCTCTTTCTTGATAGAGGGTTAGGGATTTTTGCTTCCCCCACCTGTGTTGATTATTGTTTGATGTGTTTGACTTTCATAATTTAATATTTTAATATAATAACAACTTGTTTCTGCTCGAGAAAAAAAGATGGCAAGTTTTCCTTTCCACCAAAATGGATGAATAATAAACAGATAAATTTATACGCAGGTACAACTTCTTGAAGTTGATTCTCCGTCTCATGAAGACGTACCCCTTGAGACTTCTAGTCCTCTTGGCCTGAAATGGGCCCATTCAATATCTGAACCAGAGGCTGGTTGTGTCTTGGTCGCCACAGAAAAGCTAGATGGTGTTCGTACTTTTGAAAGAACTGTGGTTCTTCTACTCAGATCAGGTACCAATAACCCACGTGAAGGGCCATTTGGAGTCATTATCAATCGCCCACTTCACAAAAAGATCAAACAAATGAAGCCCACAAATCTGGATCTTGCTACAACATTTGCAGATTGTTCTTTATATTTTGGAGGTCCTCTTGATGCTAGCATGTTCTTGTTAAATGGAAGACAAAGCTCTCCTCTTCCAGGGTTTGAGCAGGTTATCCCTGGCCTCTATTTTGGTGCTAGAAACAGCTTGGACGACGCTGCCGCTTTAGTGAAGAACGGAACACTCAATCCTCAGGATTTCAGATTTTTTGTTGGGTATGCAGGGTGGCAGCTAGATCAGCTAAGAGAGGAAATTGAATCAGATTATTGGTATGTCGCAGCCTGTAGCTCAAATCTGATTAGTGATGCTTCTCCAGCTTCTTCATCAGGTCTATGGGAGGAGATTTTGCAGCTAATGGGTGGTCACTACTCGGAGCTTAGCAGGAAGCCTAAGCAAGATAACTAGCAAAGGTGCGGATTTACCCTACAAGATGTACAGAGTTCTCCAATTTCATTACTAGTTCTATTTTGCTTTCACATAGTCCTGCAATTGTTATTGCATGTAACATAACGTTGAGTCAATGAAAGGTAGACTATTTGAAGAAAAGGCTAAGGACCTACTCTTTGTTGTAAACACTTCAGTTATTATCTTTTGGAGCACCGTCCAGTGGTAAGTTGTAATTGCAGCTATTCTCGATGAAAACAGTCATGCCCTCAATTATTAGT
>JAJIYU010007727.1:0-18884 GCA_030144865.1 Tinospora cordifolia | reverse complement strand
ATATGAATCAAATCTAAAACTGAAAAATATTTTAGAATGCTAGAACTGAAAATCTTTTGATTTTAAAACCATACACACAATGAACATGCTAAAACTTTGAATAAGAAAAAGGGGTGTAAGAGAAATCATTTCCACCTTAAATACATCCCTTTTGTACGCCTCTGAAATCCGGCAGAGTTCTGTTACTTCAAGGCTTCCAAACACTCAAGAACTCTCAAGAACACTCAAGAACACTCAAGAACTACGGGGATTGCCAAGAAGAAAGCTAGAGAGATTCAAGAGGGACTAGTATGCTCAAGAACTAAGGGGATAGAATCTAGCCTTTTCTGCTTTATTAGAACCAGCCATGGAGCATAAGACTCTAGATGAACAAATTTATAAGTGTACTCCAAAACTGTCATATTGCCCTATCGCAAGGCCAAGAACTCCATCTTCCTGCGCTCTTTGGTAGAAACACAAATAAAGGTCTCCAAAAATAACTCTCTAAACTTACCCAAGTCTCAACTAGGCACTCAGTACCTAAAACTGATAACCACCATCTTATGGCATCACCATCTACGGTGTAGATAGAGAACAACACCTGATTCTCTTCAGATAGCTTCATCAATTGGGCTATGTTCTCAACATTTAGTAACCAGTCCTCTACTTGCTCTAGATTAACACCACCCCAATATGATTGGGGTTTCAAGTCCATAAACTTCTTCAATAATCTCACATGTGAAATTTCCTTCTTCTGTCTCTTTCTACAGTGCCTATGAGGAGCCTCAATCTCCTCTTTAGACTCATCGTCATCATCCCCATTAGTTGGCTCAACGACAAGTGGAGCAAGAGCTACAGGAGGTGCTAATCGCTGCATATTAGCCACAACCCCATCTATCCTCTAATGTAGTGCAACACTAGAAGATTAGATCAACCCCCCTTGGGCCCAGATAAGATCTTTGAGTCGTCAATACATATCAGGCTCGACAAGTGGTGGTGGTAGAGGTCGTAGTACAGGATCCTACAGAGGAACAAGATATTGAGATACTTGCTGTGGGCTACCGTGTCTAGGTAGCATCTTAGTCTGCAATTCATATAAAATTATTTGTCAATGTCAAACATTGCAAACATACCACCCCTAAAGCCTATTTTACCACTACCATACGATATTTTTCAAAAACAAGTTTTTAAAAAATAGAATTTTTTGGACTCATATTTTTGATTAATTCCAACTTGGAAAAAAAAATTTGTGGGCTCTGATACCAACATTGTCGGGACCCCTTCTAAAACCTCATGCGGGCAGCCCGACCGGTACAATAGTTAGACAAGTATACTCTTCAGTCAAACTTGCCGACTACTAGTAAGCTTTATTATCAAAACGTTTATAGTATTCAGAGTGCAACAATAACAAGTTAAGCGGAATAATGTAACAACAGTGGAAGTTTTTAACATTAATTACATTACAGAGTCCAGTTCAACCTTACATTTTTTTTTCAAAACTTGTACATACTGATTAATAATACCAAAATAGAAAAATAACAAAACAACCCATTAGGGATAGGTTGGGAAAGATCACACGTATTGCACACTTTTCCCCTTATCCACACGGAGGACTTAAAATGTTAAGAGTAGTGAGCTCAATATCCACGTGAGCCTAGTGAGTAGCAATATATATATATATATGTGTGTGTGTGTGTGTAACATCTAAAAAAAAATTCATATGAAAATTGAATTTTTACTTAGAAAATTATACAAAATTGACGAATGAGAATTTTGGCAAGTCCTAGTTACCCAAGTGAGGAATAAAAATCAATTTAGTGGATTTTTAGAAGAAAAAATATGATTATAATGCATAAAATGGGATATCATAGCCAAAAATACAAGGATATATGTAATTTTTGATTAAAATAGGATTAGAAAGTCAATTGGGATTGAGATTTGGAAAAAAATCTGAAAAGAAAGCAAGCAATTTGGTTGAAAAATAAAAAATAAAGTCAAAATACTGTGAACCGTAGATCTAAAATCTAATCTCATGATCTGACAGCCACGATCAGGACCGCACATACGCACGAACGCATTGGATCATCACGATTGAACGGCCAGAGATCCAAGTACGTAAGTCGAGGACAATCGTGCAGCCAGAAACGAGTTCGTTGATCGCGAAATCAGATTCGCACACTGTGATCGAGGATCATTTGACAGTCGAGATCGAAGCCGTGTTGAGAGATCGCGAACAGTGCTGCGTTCGAGGATCATCGGACGCTTCAGATCAAAGACGTTTTGATTAGATCGTGAACGTTGATGCGCTCGAGGATCATCGGATGGTTCAGATCAAAGCCATTGTGATTAGATCGCGATCGTTGATGCGCTCGAGGAAATCCAACGGTTGAGATCGAGAATCCCATTTCTGTTGATTGATCCGAGATCAATGCAACGATTCCGATCAAAATCGAATGCATGTCTCGAGGAAAATCCTAAGAACCAGATTAAATACGAAATTTAAATTATCAAAAAAATAATGAAAAATACGAAAAAAATTGAAAATTTTGAAAAATAATTTCTAAATTTTGAAAAATATTTCTAAAGTTCGAAATTTTTTTGAAAAATACTCATTTTGCTCCAAAAATTAGAAAGTATGAAATTAACGAGAATTAGGTGTTTTATTCAAAGAAGGACACAAAACTTTCTAATTTTCTCCCTTGAAAAACCTATATGAACCCCTTAGGTTCATAATTTCATTCATTCCAAAAAAATAAGAGTTGAATTCTCCTTTTGTTTTCTCTAAGCCTTCTTCTTGGCACCTTTTCCCATCTTTCCTTTTTTGTGTGTGTGAGAAACTCTCGAATTTAAGAATTAAATTGGGCGATCTTTATTGGCATTAGTACGTGGGGGGAATTGTTGCCGAAATTCAGGAAGAAAGCGTTACAAGGTGGAAGTGATTTCTAGAACAACCTTTTATTCTTATTTAAATTCATGGAATGCTCATCATTGTGTGTTTTTCACTGAATTCAAAGACTTTCAACTTCAGTTCTAGAATTTTAAATGTTTATTTCAATATTTTAGTTTTGATTCATGTTTGAACAATCATATCATCCATGCCATGTTAATATCATGCTTAGGCTTTTAAATTAAAGTATAATGCACGTTTTATGAGTGTGTCATGAATTGACTATGCATATTCTGAATTTTAGTTTGATTTCATATTCTGAAATTTATTTTATGAGATTATGATATGAGAATTAATCAAAGACGATGAAGAAAATAATCACGTACCATTATAGTAAACATGTGGGTTGTTATGGATGTTCTTTTCGTATGATTAGTTCATATGGTTTTAAGACCAAAGTACTTGGTTGGTGAGTTAGTTCTCTTGAAGTCCAAAAGTCTAATGAAATTGGCTAAGAAGAACTATATTTCACTCTAAGGAGGTACTTTGTTAAGAACATCAAGGGCTTAAAAACCCTTTTGGTCTAAAATGTCAACTTTAAACAAAAATGTTGTTTGAAACGCCTAATGTATGCAAGTATTTGAATTATGAATGTGTTATTGGTTTGAATTTGAAAGATGGTCGTTCGAAAAGGATCCACTGGGCTATGTGCTCACTCCTTCCTTTCTTATTTTTCAGGAACATGAACCCATGTAGCAGTTGAATATAGATAGTTTCTTAGAAAGTTTCTTCGGTATTATATTTTTAAAATTTTTAGGGTATGTTGCCCAAAGTTTTTATGTTTTTCTACTGAAAAGTATTTTGAAGACTTCCGCTGTAACCATTAGTTTTTTTTGAAGAGTTTAGTATTTTCAATTTCTATTATGAATAAAATAGTTTGAATTTATTTATCTCTTTTAATTTGCCTTGATTTTATTGAAAGTTTTGTATTCTTGAATTTTATATAAAGGCATGAGATATTGAAAAGAAAAGAACAAGTGTGTGTCGCTTGTAATGTAGCACCGGCCCGACCCGCTGTTTTGTTAAGTCCACTGTCAAGAGAACGGTGACAATGTACACTACTTAAAAGATACGGAGGTTGGGATGTTACAATATATATATATATATACACTTAAGTCTAGCATTCTATATGCAGTGCAACAGGCAACATTACGAACATTTAAATAAAAAGCAATAATAAATCGTACATACAATCATTTATATAAAAATTCAGTAGCCTAATATGTCATGAAATATGCCATGAAGTATGTCATGATTCAAGGGTCCAGTATCTAAACTCGGTACCCTTCTTTCATTTTAAAGATTCTCTGGTCATACTGTCATTCTGGACGGACGTGATTAATTGTCTAGGCCATACTACGATATCAATCAACTATTGTGGCCCACCGACTAGGCCATATTGTCGTATCTTGGTGGTCATGGCCTATCAACCAGGTGGTAAAGCTGCCACCCCCAAACCAGTAGAATGTGCCATACACCACTCTAAATATATCTGTAGAGGTACCAACGGACCACTCTTATCTCAGGACTATCACTGTCTAATGTTTGTACCTCGGAACCTCTCATCACAATGCCAAGTTAGCACATCTGAAGACCCGTCGGTCAGTCCTAACTCAAAGCTATCATGATCCAATGGCCACACCTTAGAAATCTTGTAACACCCTGCAATTCTACGAACGCGTTACATCGCACATGAATATAAAATAAAATATTATTTTTGAAAAAAATGAGAATTAAAAATAAATAAAACATAAAATAATATAAAATAACAAAAAGAAAAATAAAATGAAATAAATAATAGTTTTTATAAAATAAAATAATAAATAAGTGAATATATGAATTTTAGAATTTATAATGCTGTAGAAAAAATAATAATAAATAAATTATAGACAATTAGAAATAAATAATAGTCCGTGCAATATGAGTAGAAAAAAGGATTCTTGAATTTATAAGGTTTTAAAAAATACAAGATTCACGAAAAAAAAATAATAATAAACAAGTTAAAATCTTATTTTATTTAAATCTATGCATAGACTATAGTTCAAAAAAAAAAAAATAATTGAAAACATTACGACACTTGCAAATGCGTTGACAAAAAAAATATGAAATAAATTAATCAAGAGAAATGAATTAATAAAATCATGTCTTATAATGATAGAAATACATGTATGATTATTGGCAAAAAAGAGAGATATTTAGAATTTATAAGGTTTAAAAAAATAAATAAATTATTTTATAGTTTACTTACATGGATGCAATGCCACTAGAAGTGCATAAAAAGGAAAATAAATAAAGTTTAATATGAACTAATTGAAAGAAAATAATGAAATGAAAATGAAAGCTTGGAAAAAAAAAACCAAATGTGTTTTGATTTTAGCCCAAAAAAGAAGAAGAAGAAAAATCTTAAAAAAAATAGAAAATGAAGAAGAATGATCTGGAAAGATTGGAAGCAAAGAAAACAGAGGTTTTGGTTTTGGTTGGAGGAGGACGATCAAAAGAGAAGAATCTGGTTTGTGGTGCCAGTCGTGTTTGAAGAAGAAGATGATGGAAAGAGGAATCCAGTTGTGTTGATTTCGGGATTTTGGTGTTTGAGGATGTGAAAATCACGAAGAGAAGAAGATGGAAGAAGGAGAAAGAAGCATCGCAGCTGATACAAATCTGAGGCATCCGGATCGTGCAAAGAAGAACAAACTAGCTGCTATTGCATTTGGAATGAAAATGAAGAACAAGTTGAGGTGTTGCCGCTGCCAGATGAAGAATAAGCTAAGAACAAAGACGGGTTGATGTGTGCTGGATTTCCGGGCACGAAACTGTGAGGAACAACATGCAGCGTTGTGCGTGCGTGCTGGTGCATGAGAAAAAAAAATTGCAGTTATGCGATTTGGTGTGTGTTGTGCGATCTGTATGTTTTGCTCTAGAAGATGAAGAACAGTCGTGTGTGTGTTGTTGGTGAAGAATGATGAATGAAACCAGGGGTGAAATCTGATGTGATTTCGGGCATATGCATTGTTGCTGCTATGTTTAGGGTGTGATGAAGGAAAAAAAAATTTCCAGCTTTGTGTGTTAGCTGGTGCGTGAAGAAGAGGGACAACGAAGCAACTGTTGTTGCTAATTGAAGCTAGTGCGTTTTGAGGTTCTAGGGCATCGATTAAGACTTTGGTTGGTCGTTGTTGTAGCTGTCGAACATTTGCTGTGAAAGTGATGAAAGACGAACAAGAAGAACCGTGATCTTGCCTTTTCAGATTTAGAGCAAATGGATGAAAAAATTTTGTGATGTTCTGGTTCTTGGGTATTTAAATAACAAGAATGGAAATGGAGAACGAAGAAAGGAAGAAGATGAGGAACGATTTAGGATTTTTGACTGCTACGTCTTCATGGTGGCCGTGGTGTGTGTGTGCGTGGCTGATTTGAAGTTTGAGTTTTGTATTGATTTGGTTTGAGTAGTGATGAAGATTTTGCAATTGGATGTATGTGTATGCGCAAAGAAGAAAACTTCATATTTGGAAATTTTGGGTGTTGCTTGTGCGCTGTTGCCATGTTCGCGGGAAGAAGGAAATGGCAGCAGTTAAGATTTGTACGAACATGGACGTGCAACAAAGGGACTTGGTCGTGGAGCATCCCTCGCATGAAGAAGACAAAAGAAAAGTATTTAAATTAATTTATTTAAATTTTGTGATCTTGAACTAAAATTAGATTAGAATAAAGTATTAAAACTTTCTAATTTATTTCAAATGCTTAAAAAATATTTAAAAAGAGAAATTCAATATTTTAGAAACCTAAATTAGAAAGATTTCTACTGTTAGAAATTCTAATTTAATTAGAAATAATTTTTATATAATAGATGATGAATAATATTAAAAGATAAAAAAATCAATTAATCTTTTAAATTAAGGTTGAAAAAATAGTTTTTCAACACATTAATAGTCTTATTTAATATTAAAAGTTTAAAATTTAATGATTCAAATTAGTTAAAAACATGAAGAACAAACTTTTAGAAGCTTAAAATCTTTTATAAGAAGAGAATGAAATTTTAGACCTTGAAACTAAACTTATCACATTTAGAAGTCTTATTTTGTTCGTAACTAATTTAATTATGATATGAATTGATTATTTAAATTTGTGGAGATTTTTAAGTAAGTTAGAAATTTTATTTTTTTTAGAATAGGATTAAATGAACACGAGACAGATTATTTTTGTAGAACTTAAATTCTAGTCTTAGTGTTTTTAAAATTATTTGTTCTGATCTAAATAAAATTATTCAGAAGTGAATGAAGTATAGAAGCTCGAAAACAAAATTATTAGAATTTTTTATTTTAGATTAAAAGTTTAAATTAGTAGAAGTATTATTTTTATAAAATATAAGCTTAAAAAGTAATTATTTAAGGTTTTAATGACAGATTAAGAAATTCAAAGAACTTAGAAATTGTTTTATTTTAATTATATGAAATTCTAGAATTTAAGAATAACCCGAAATTAGTTTAAAATTAATATTTAAACTTTATGATCAATTTAGAAATTAATTAAGCTTAAGAGTAATTTGAAGAAAATTAAATGTGAACTAGAAACTTAGAAATTTTGTTGATTTTTAAATTTCAGATTTACAATTTAAAGTATCGAATAGCTCGAAGGAAAGCAAGATCATCCTGAAGATCTGCGAAATTAGGTGGGCGTGATTTCCTTACTCATACGTATTATATGAATTTTAAATTCAAAGCATTTGTTTGAATAGTTATAGGTTATTAAAATTCTATTAGCAAATTGATTGAAATTGCTTGATGTGCTTGAATGATGGGTGATGAATGATTAATTAATCATTGCATGCATGAATAGGAAATCATGCACTTAGATTGCATTATTTAATCAAACACTTTATTATTTTAATAGCATACATTATTTGATTAATTTTTTGTTATGTGTGTGTTATTTTGGTATGATTGGATTGGTTGTGAAACTAAAAATAAGACGAAGGATTATTAAGAATCCACGTGCTGGTGCGATCGACGAGCCTGAAGCGGATCGATGTGGTATCTCCTATATGCCACCGCTTGAGATTGACTAGCTACAAGGCGGATCGTAGGTATTCCCAACCTTGAGCTGCTTGTGACAGCTCGAAGTTTTTGGGAGATGGTATGAGCTATAGTAAGTACACTCTCTTAGGCTGTGATATTATGATTTGTGAGATGACTAATTTTAGATGGTATTAGAGACTTTTTATGATTAGACGAGATCATGGGGAATACTGAGAAACATCTCAACCTTGTTCCGGTCTTAGACTTTGACTAAAACTAAATGAATGTTTGAAACGTCTAATGTTTGAAAGTGTTTGTAATGTTTTGGATTTTGGTCTGTATAATGCATGTGATGTGTAGGAATGATCCATTGGGCTTTCGAGCTCACTCCCATTTTATTTTTCAAGTACACGTGGATATAAAGTACTGTAACCTATGTTAGAAGACTTTTACTGTTGATTGATAATCTCACGACGAGGTTATCTGGTATAGGGGGACTTAGAGGTCGCATTTTGTTTATTTTTACTGAACTGAATCTCATGTATTTATTTTGGTTTTGAATTTTCATCGATCTTATTATCAAACAATATTATATATATAATATTTATTATTTTAACTAAAAGTTTATTATGAAGAAATTCTGCTGTGTAATTTATAATCTATGATTAGTGACTTATGATTTATGATTTATAAAATCTGATTTAAAATTAACGAAATGGAAAATTATGTTGATCTTTTGTTTCATGAGAAATGTATTTCTCTGAAAACTATTTATTAGAACGTGAATTTCAAAGAAAAAGATTTTTGACTGGAAAATTTTAAGTAACATTCCGATTCTCAACGGGTGATGACCCATAACACGTGTCGGGAGGTTCAATGAGAGTTGAGATGTTACAAATATAATATGAGAGCCAATATTATGATACATTGGGCTAGATTTGAGTTCACCAGATCTAATTTTTACTGAATTGGAGATTTTCACCGAATTTGATTTTTTACTAAAAAATGAATTTTTCGTTTGAATTGATTTCTTCGACAAAGGATTTACAGTAGTTGATCGGATTTGGTTTTTTTTACAGGAAATGGGTTTTGTATTTAATCTTGAAGGGCACTCAATGATGCCAACATATTTAAGTACTGTTATTGATGTGATCTGAGTAGAGGTAGTGATCCCTGATAGTTGACCTTCTTTTAGGATAAAGGTCCCTGAAGAGCTGATCTGGTTAGATCTTCTTCTGTGGAAGTATGTACCAGAGGGTTGACCTTTATGTTGACTAAAGTACCTAGAAGGTTTCATTATTATTTTGAAAGGTCCAAGATGACAGTACTTGAAATGGATGGTATCATAAGAAATAATTGCATAAAAAATGGTTAAGTGTCAACTAGGTAGCTAGAAATCTAGGAAAAGACTAGAGTGATGCCCACGTGCTTGAGTTCATAGTCCCAAGTGTGACTCAAGTACTGGTAGACGTCCTTGAGAGTCGAATGTCTATACGAGGTAAACATTCCTGACGGTTTGACTTCTACTTTGGAAAGACATCCTTGAGGGTTGATGCCTATGTAGGAAAGGTCCAGAACTTGGGACGGGGGTGTCGCATAAAAGTTTTATGAAGTCAAACTTGACAATCCTACCGAAGGATATATTAGCCAAGTGAAGCAATGAAACCTTAGGTCTAGGTAGAGACTGAGTGCCATCTCAAGAGTACAGTGGATCATAAATAAATTAAAAGCTTTTAGGACATAGGTTAGAGACTGATAACATGTTTGAACATACACTTATTCAAGACGCGAGTTTGGGAGGAGCCTGTATCTCTGGTCTCTATGTAGGATGGGGTGCATAGGGATTTGGAGGTATGGAGGAATCCTAGATTCGGAGAATGAGGGACCATGTTTGGTGAGTGATTGATTTCTTTGGCTGAACTTGTACGCACTATATTGTAATGGGATGGGGTGATATAATATAGTGGGGCTTGCATCGGCCTTAGAACACATCTGTGGGTGCACTGTCACACTACTTTCAACCAAGAGCCTAGTTAAAAATGGTGGGACATCTGCCGTCGTGGATATTGTGACACTTGTGCCATTGTTTAGGTGTAATGTAATTCTGGGTGGAAGTCTATGTGGAAGGGCGAGTGTGAGATGGGGCACATGAACCTGGAAGCACAGATGGAAGCTTGGGTTTACATGATGCTAGCGTGCATTGTTTGCTTGTTTGTTGAGTGATTGTTTGCTATATATGTAGTTTGATTTTTGAGTATTATAACCCAAACTCCTATACTCAGAAACAAACGAAAGGCTGCCGACTTAGAAGCATAGACTCTTAGACCACTGAAACAAAGTGAGAACTTAGAGACAATGCACCTAGAGTCACATTAGCACGATGAAAGCAAAAGGTTATAGGTGGGTAAGAAACAATGGATATCAAATCACGTCAGAGGTTGTGAACTCATAGTCCTTCTCAGTAGTAATTTAGAAAGAAGGCTATATTCATAATCTTTCCACTCAAAATAGGACGTACATTATAGAACTACTCAGTTACTTGAAAGACTTGAGGAAATTTTAATTGATTCTCAGAGAATGCTTTCAAAGAAGTAATAAACTCATATAGAATCTAGTGTGGGTTGGTAAAGACATCAATTGTATTCATGAATCCGATGAATGGGATCTAGCTAAACATGGAAGGATCCTCTATGTAGGATCAGAATAGCGCAGCGAAAGCGTGATTGGTCTTGAGAAACGTAGATCGATTGGCAACACTAGTTAACCTGACTCAAATTTGGAGGATGAAATTTTATTTAAGGGGGTATGTTGTAACACCCCGCAATTCTATGAACGCATTACGTCGTGCCTGTATGTAAAATAAAATATTATTTTTGTAGAAAAATGAGAATTCAAAATAAATAAAACATAAATTAAAATAAAATAACAAAAAGAAAAATAAAATAAAATAAATAATAGTTTTTGCAAAATAAAATAATAAATAAGTGAATATATGAATTTTAAAATTTATAATGCTTTAGAAAAAAAATTATTGACAATTAGAAATAAATAATAGTCTTTGCAATATGAGTAGAAAAAAGATTCTTGAATTTATAAGGTTTTAAAAAAGATACGAGATTCGCAAAAAAAAAAAATAAACGAGTTAAAATCTTATTTTATTTAAATATATGCATACACTATAGTTTGAAAAAAATAATAATAATTGAAAACATTATGATGCTTGTGAATGCGTCGACAAAAAAACTATGAAATAAATTAATCAAAAGAAATGAAATAATAAAATCATGTCTTAAAATGATAGAAATACGTGTATGATTATTGGCAAAAAAAGAGAGATTTTTAGAATTTATAAGGTTTAAAAAAATTTTAAATATTGATCGATTGAAAAAAAATAAATAAATTATTTTATAGTTTACTTGCATGGGCGCAATGATGATAGAGGTGCGCAAAAAGGAAAATAAATATAATTTAATATGAACTAATTGAAAGAAAAAATGAAATGAAAATGAAAGCTTAAAAAAAAAACAAATGTGCTTTGATTTTAGCCAAAAAAAGAAGAAGAAAAATTTGGAAAAAAATAGAGGAATGAAGAAGAATGATCTAGAAAGATTGGAAGCAAAGAAAACATAGGTTTTGGTTTTGGTTGAGGTGTTATTCGTGTTTGAAGAAGAAGATGATGGAAAGAAGAATCCAGTTGTGTTGATTTGGGGATTTTGGTGTTTGAGGATGTGAAAATCACAAAAGAGAAGATGGAAGAAGGAGAAAGAAGCATTCCAGCGGATGCAAATCTTGGGCATCCAAATCGTGCAAAGAAGAACAAACCAGCTACTGTTGCATTTGGAATGAAAATGAAGAACAAGTTGAGGTGTTGCCACTGCCAAACGAAGAAGAAGCTAGGAACGAAGAGGGGTTGATGTGTGCTGGATTTATGGGCACGAAACTGTGAGGAACAACCTACGGCGTTGTGCGTGCGTGCTGGTGCGTGAGAAAAATAAATCACAGTTATGGATTTGGTGTGTGCGATCTGCGTGTGTTGCTGTGGAAGACGATGAACATCCATGTGTGCGTTGCTGGTGAAGAATAATGAACGAAACAAGGGGTGAAATCTAATGTGATTTCGGGTATGTGCGTTGTTGTTGCTACGTTTAGGGTGTGACGAAGGAAAAACTGTGACACCCTGGTTCTCGGTATCTGTCTCTGTCTCTGTTACTACGATCCATCGCGGGGTCGCGCGCGGAGACTGGGCGTGCCCTTTCGTTCATTCGGCGGGAGACGCCAGGTCATTTGTTCGTCCGCCGAGAATCGGAGGCCACGTGGTTTGATTTCCTTTCTCCTTCAATCTCATATTTCAAACCTTTCTTTTAAACATGTTACAAAGTCAAGACTAGAATGTACAATGACATCAAATTACTCATTTCTTTCGGTAGATGTGAAATTCATTAAAAATGCATGCAGCGGAATTCAATTTGTTCGTAAATCCATAGTGAATTCATATTTGGCCAAGTGAAATACTTCGCAGCGGAATAACATTTCAAATTCATTTTCCAAAGCATGGTATGAAGATAAAAGATGGCCTAATGGGCCTAAGTTCCAAAATACTTAATTTACATGTGAAACAGTTCAAGATAAAATAGGGCATATGCTTAGTTCAATTTAAACACTAAAACATTATTTACAATAAAATGGTACAATGATAAACTCAAATAAAACTGAACAAAAACTGTAACAACCTCCCAGCGAGGTCACTACCCAAAAAGACAACCCGTGTGCTGGCCTACTCCTTCGGTGTCAATGATCACCTATAATTAGAAAAGTGGGGTGAGCTCGAGAGTCCAATGGATCATCCCTATACATCACTAACATTATACAAACCAGAATGCAAAACATGCAATCGCTTTCATTACATAAGGCTTTTCACACAATTTCTTATTTTTTCATCATCTAAGACTGAAAGAGTCCATAAACCTAAGTATCCCCTATGTGGTCCGGGAGCGAATTCGGGGGTAATGCCCAAGGGCCGGTTACCTTTGAGGCCACGATCCAAAGATGGAAGTCCGCAGTGACTCTTCGTCCGAAGACACAATTAGTTGTCACAGTCAGCTCTGGTAGGGACACCCACGATGACACCCTAAGACCGGTCACCGTGCCAGTACGTGGATTTATTAATCTTAATTTAATATTCTTTAGTCATACATGTCATTCCAAGTCATATGTGATCATCAATGAACCATTTAAAGTAAATCAAAATAGATGCGATCAGTCAAACCCAACCAAGGTCAATCAAGCAAGTCCTAGCATGCTTCTAAACGAATCTTAAACTAACCAAAACATCATGTTATGTATTCGAAATTTGGATAAGGCTAGGGAGTAAGGAAATCACACTCACATTAATACTCTTCAATCTTGCGCCTTTCTCCTCACCGTGCACGCCTCAGATTATCAATCTATAGGGTTTTTAAACAATGAGAACACGTGAGTCTAAGGCATTCATGGCACAACCAAAACCCTAAGGATTGCGTTCTTGGAGCATGTGTTTCAAATGCACCCAAAATCAGAACAAAACAAGGGAACACTGGTGCATGTCGCATTACCGAGGCAATGCGAAGCATTGCCGCAGTCGTCGAGGTTGGCGACATGAGCTTAGCACCTCAATGCTAGGTCATTAAGTTTAAAACACACATTAACTCAATGAAAAATGGTTTACACTTGAGGAAAGTGATTTAGAAAGCTAAGTAAACAATATCTCAAGAAGGTTTCGAGATTTACCTTAGCACAAGACCTTTTCCAATCGTGCTTCAACTCGAATCCACCCTTGTTGATGTTGCTCTTGGCGGATCTAAGCTTGAAAACGGTGGAGAATGGTTTGAAGGGGCTCAAACCACCCTTAGAACTCAATAAAACACTTAAGAAATGGGATGAACAAGTTAGGTGGCAACTACAGAGAAAAATCAGTGATTTGCAGCGGAAAAATCCAAATCTAGGGTTTTCTGCGCATGTTCGTTTATATAGAAATCGACGAATTATCATGGTCACTGTAGCATGACCGTGGTCACTGTGCAACTACCATGGTTACTGAGCAATAATTGGTGTGCATCATTCATTTTTGGGTTTCTCTCGCAATGACCGCGGTCACCAGAATGATGTATTTCCTTCCATTTTTTTGGTTTATCCTGCAATGACCGCGGTCACTATAGGACCGATCGTGGTCACCAGAATGAAATTTTGGTGTTTTAGTGTCTTTTCTTCGCCATTTCTCGTTCTTCTTGGATGAGTATCACTCTTACACTTATTTAGACTTATTATACATGGTTTTCAGGTATTTTGGCCATCTTTATTCTTTTACTAAGTTTGTTATTCCACTTTATCCGTTCACTAGCGATGTGGAGGTCTCATAGACTTTTAGGGTATTACAAAAACAATTTCCAGCTTTGTGTGTTAGCTGGTCCGTGAAGAGGAGGGACAACGAAGCAACTGTTGTTGTTGATTGAAACTAGTGCGTTTTGAGGTTCTAGGGCATCGATTAAGACTTTGGTTGGTCATTATTGTAGCTGCCGAACATTTGCTATGAAAGTGATGAAAGGCAAACAAGAAGACTCGTGATATTGTGTTTTTAGATTTAGAGCAAATGGCTTAAAAAAAATTTTGTGATGTTCTGGTTCGTGGGTATTGAAATAGCAAGAACGGAAATGAAGAATGAAGAAAGGAAGAAGATGAGCAATGATTTAGGATTTTTGACTGCTACGTCTTCATGGTGGCCATGGTGTATGTGTGTGTGGTTGGTTGGAAGCTTGAGTTTTGTATTGATTTGGTTTGAGTTGTGATGAAGATTTTGCAATTGGATGTATGTGTGTGCGCCAAGAAGAAAACTTCATATTTGGAAATTTTGGGTGTTGCTGGTGTGTTGTTGTCGTGTTCGCGCGAAGAAGGAAATGACAGTAGTTACGATTTGCGCGAAGAGCGACGTGCGACAAAGGGACTTCGTCGTGGAGCATCGCTCGCATGAAGAAGACAAAGAAAGGTATTTAAATTAATTTATTTAAATTTTGTGATCTTGAACTAAAATTAGTTTAGAATAAAGTATTAAAACTTTCTAATTTATTTCAAACGCTTAAAAAATATTTAAAAAGAGAAATTCAATATTTTAGAAACCTTAATTAGAAAGATTTCCACTGTTAAAAATTCTAATTTAATTAGAAATAATTTTTATATAATAGATGATGAATAATATTAAAAGATAAAAAAATCAATTAATCTTTTAAATTAGGGTTGGAAAAATAGTTTTCCAACACATTAGTAGTCTTATTTAATATTAGAAGTTTAGAATTTAATGATTCAAATTAGTTGAAAACATGAAAAACAAACTTTTAGAAGCTTAAAATCTTTTATAAGAAGAGAATGGAATTTTAGACCTTGGAACGAAACTTATCACATTTAGAAGTCTTATTTTGTTCGTAACTAATTTAATTATGATATGAATTGATTATTTAAATTTGTGAAGATTTTCAAGTAAGTTAGAAACTTTATTTTATTTAGAATAGGATTAAATGAACACGAGACATATTACTTTTGTAGAACGTAAATTCTAGTCTTAGTGTTTTTAAAATTATTCTTTTTGATCTAAATAAAAATATTCAGAAGTGAATGAAGTATAGAAGCTTGAAAAAAATTAATTATTATAATTTTCTATTTTAGATTAAAAGTTTAAATTAGTAGAGGTATTATTTTTATAAAATATAAGCGTAAATATTAATTATTTTAAGGTTTTAATGACAGATTAAAAAATTTGAAGAACTTAGAAATTGTTTTATTTTAATTATATGAAATTCTAGAATTTAAGAATAACCCAAGATTAGTTTAAAATTAATATTTAAACTTTATGATCAATTTAGAAATTAATTAAGCTTAAGAGTAATTTGAATAAAATTAAATGTGAACTAGAAACTTAGAAATTTTGTTGATTTTTAAATTGAAGATTTACAATTTAAAGTATCGAATAGCTTGAAGGAAAACAAGGTAATTCTGAAGATCTGCGAAATCAGGTGGGCGTGATTTCCTTACTCATACGTATTATATGAATTTTAAATTTAAAGCATTTGTTTAAATAGTTCTAGGTTATTAGAATTTTATTAGGAAATTGATTGAAATTGCTTGGTGTCCTTGAATGATGGGTGATGAATGATTAATTAATCATTGCATGCATGAATAGAAAATTATGCACTTAGATTTCATTATTTAATCATGCACTTTATTGTTTTAATAGCATGCATTATTTGATTAACTTTCTGTTATGTGTGTGTTATTTTGGTATGATTGGATTGGTTGTGAAATTAAAAATAAGACGAAGGATTATTAAAAATCCACATACCGGTGCGATCGACAAGCCTAAAGTGGATCGAGATGGTATCTCCTATATGCCACCGCTTGAGATTGGCTAGCTACAAGGTGGATCCTAAGTATTCCCTACCTTGAGCTGCCTGCGACACCTCGAAGTCTTTGGGAGATAGTACGAGCTGCAGTAAGTACACTCTTTTAGGTTGTGATATCATAATTTGTGACATAACTAATTTTAAACGGTACTCGAGACTTTCTATGATTAGATGAGATCACGAGGAATACCGAGAGGCATCTCAACCCTCTCTCGGTCTCAGACTTCTACTAAAACTAAATGAATGTTTGAAACGCCTAATGTTTAGAAGTATTTGTAATGTTTTGGATTTTGGTCTGTATAATGCGTGTGATGTGTAGGAATGATCTACTAGGCTTTCGAGCTCACTCCCATTTTATTTTTTAGGTACACGTAGATGTAGAGTACTATAATGTACGTCAGAAGAGTTTCATTGTTGATTGATAATCTCACGATGAGGTTATCTGGGATAGAAGAACTTAGAGGTAGCATTTTGTTTATTTTTACTGAACCAAATTTCATGTATTTATTTTGGTTTGAATGTTCATCGATCTTATTATCAAACGATATTATATATTAATATTTACTATTTTAAATAAAAGTTTATTTTGGGAAAATTTCGCTGCGTGATTTATAATTTACGATTAGTGACTTATGATTTATGATTTATAAGTTCTGATTTAAAATTGTTTTATCTCACTATTGAAAATCGGTGAATGAAATGGAAAATTATTTTGATCTTTTGTTTCATGAGAAATGTATTTTTCTGAGAAATATTTATTAGAACATAAATTTGAAAGAAAAAGATTTTTGACTGGAAAATTTTAACTAGCATTCTGATTCTCAACGGACGACGACCCATAACACATGTTAGGAGGTTCGATGAGAGTCGGGGTGTTACAAATCTTCATTAGGTTAGGTCAACCCATTTGAAGATCTGTCGATTAGCTCTATCTAGAACTGTCACAATCCAGTGTCCATACCTCGAAACCTCTCATCCTGAGGCTAAGTCAACACATCTAAAGATCTGTACTCGTATCTCAGGCCTCATCTCAATCAGAGTAGCAAAGTGGCCAACGCTAGTGAGCGGATATTGTCCTACATTTTGACACCTCGCTTACGTAAGGGGCTTACCGGGTAGTGGGTTTTGTTCTTGCAAGACTCAAACACGAGTCCCCCAAGAAGCCTCATCTCAATGCAATATGCAATATATATGGCACACGATTATGCAACAACCATAAGTAGAATAAAAGATTAAATACATGCATCAAATTACTACTCAATGACTAGATCGACTATCATTGTAAGATGCTCTCCAGGTCGCAAGTCGCATCTCTCGATATCAAGCCCAAATACCAAATGCTCACACTGTTAACACGTGTTCCACTTTTGGCATGCACTGCACAACTTCTTCACAAATTTACTGTAATATATAATAAATAGAAATAACTAATTATTTCCTATGTTGCACACTTTTCTCATGTGAAGTAAGTCATAATGTTATACAATATTAATTATGGATAATGTTGTATTTATAACATTAAATAATCAATTATATAACCTTATACATACATATAATATTCATTTATACATTTTTTCCTCCAATTGCATAAATGCAATTTAATATACCTATTTATCTCCAAAAATCTTAATTTTAGTATCATTGAGTTCAAAATTTCATTTTGGTCATTTCAGTACCTGCCAACTCAAATTTCAATGCTAATGGACATATTCCCTATATGTCGACCTTCAATTATCATATACATTTATAGGGCTCACATGAGTACAAATAAAGTATATATCTGTATTTTACTTGTTGATCTAAACACAATGATATATATATATATATATATATATATATATGTATGTATGTATGTATGTATGTATGTATGTATATCTTGTACATTTTTCCTCCAAAAAAATATACCCTAAATTTAAGCCATACAATAGACTAACACATTTAATGAAAATTACACTAGAAAAATTGAATTTCATAACTTTAATAACAATTCTGAATTGAAAAGAGGCGAAAATTTTTTTACCAAAATTTCGGATGCTCGAAAGTGAGCACTTCTCTTTTCCTCTTTTCTTTCTTTTTTCTTTTTTCTTTTTCATTTTTTCTTCCTTTCTTCTCTTCTCTTTTTCTATATTTTCCTTTTCCTCTCTTTCTTTTCCTTCTTCTCTTTCTCGATGGGAAATTTGTGTGCAAGAAATGACTTGGAGAAGGCAACTATTTATGGTTTCTTGTGGTAGGATTAGGGTGTGTCCCAATGCATTAAATCTTAAAAATAACTTGCTTTAATCATCTCTTATCAACACACCTTATGTCACACCCCGACCCCCGGACCGGACGTCGTGTCTGTCAATCTGAGGCCCCGTCGTCGGGCGTCGCGCGGCTCCAAGCTCGGCGCGTGGTCCGCCGAGGCCCCGGGCATGCGACAGATGTCGTCAGTCTATCTTTCTACCTCTATACACGAGGTATAAATCATTTCTTTAATTTCAAATAGTCATTTTAATCATGCTTCACTAAGCAGTTAGTTTCAAA
>JAJIYU010007726.1:0-18802 GCA_030144865.1 Tinospora cordifolia | reverse complement strand
GTTACTGAAGCTATGAAAGAAGAAAATTGGGTTGCTGCCATGGATTCAGAGATTTAGTCCATTGAGAAGAATGACACTTGGGAGCTTGTTACCATTCCCCAAGGTCATAAAACTATTGATGTTAAGTGGGTCTTTAAGACCAAACAGAAGCCAAATGGTGATATTGATCGTTATAAAGCACGACTTGTCGCAAAAGGCTATGAACAAAAGCCTGGCTTTGATTATCAAGAGGTATTTGCCCCTGTTGCTCGTATTGAGATTGTGAGATTATTGATTGCTATAGCTGCTTAGAAGCACTGGAAGATTCATCAGATGGATGTGAAGTCTGCTTTCCTGAATGGTTATTTAGATGAAGAAGTTTATGTGAAGCAGCCACCAGGATATGTGAAACAAGGTCTTGAGGATAAAGTCTACAGGTTGAAGAAAGCTCTTTATGGCTTAAAGCAAGCTCCTCGGGCATGGAACAAAAGAATTGATTAGTTCTTTTATGCTTTTGGTCTCCAAAAGTGTGGTTCTGAACATGCCTTATATGTGAAGATTGATGCATCTACCAGTACCATGCTTATTGTTTGCCTATATGTTGATGATTTGATTTTTACAGGCAATGATGTCATAGTGATTCGAGAATTCATGATGGAAGAATTTGAGATGACTGATATTGGTCTCATGCCATACTTTCTTGGCATTGAGGTTGACCAGCGTGATGATGGCATTTTTATCAGTCAGCATCGATATGCCCTGGATATTCTGAAGAAGTTTAATATGTCTGATAGCAACCCTTCTTCCACGCCTGTTGAAGTTGGTACCAGATTATCAAAGAAATCTGACGAAGCTCCAGTTGATCCTACATACTTCAAACAAATTGTTGGGAGCTTACGTTACTTGACTTGCACACGACCAGATATTCTCTATGGAGTTGGATTGATTAGTCGATTCATAGAATCGCCCAATCAATCTCATCTTGTTGCAGCTAAACGTATCCTACGTTATATTAAGGGTATGTTTGATCATGGTTTGTTCTACTCTAACACTGGTGATTCTACTCTTTTTGTATATTCTGATAGTGACTGGGGTGGTAAAAATGATCATCGGAAGAGTACATCTGGTTATGCATTTTATTATGATTCTACTGCATTCTCATGGTCTTCTAAGAAGCAGTCTATTGTTGCATTGTCTACATGTGAAGCTGAATATGTTGCTGCTGCTTCGAGTGCTTGTCAGGCTATTTGGTTGCGAAATCTTCTGCATCAGATTCACATGTCTATTGATGGACCCACACCCATTTATGTTGATAATGTGTCAGCTATTGATTTGACGAAGAATCCAGTGACTCATGGCTGAAGTAAACACATTGATATGCGGTATCACTTCCTATGTGATCAGGTTCAACAGAAAGAAATTGGATTAGTCTACTGCAAATCCGAAGATCAAGTTGCAGATTTGTTCACTAAGCCTCTGAAGATCGAGACATTTTTGAAGTTGAAGAATGCATTGGGTGTGTGCAAAATCTGAATTATGGGGGAAATTTTCTATAATTAAGATAATCTAGCTTATGGGGGGATGATAGAATTCTAGTATTACTAGAATTATACTGTAATCTAGATTATCTGATCTTGATCTAGTATTTTAGATTGAGTCAATCTGATGATTTGGGATAAGGTCCAATTAGATGATGATTTAGGATAAGATCTAATTAGATATTGGATAAAGTCAAAATTAGGTAATCTGAGTTAATCTGTAATTGAGATTACCAGATAGTCTAGAATTTTACAGAGTTTAGGAAAGGTGTCTAACTGAGTCTATAAATAGACCCTACGGGTTCAATATGTATAAATTCAGTTCAGAGCAATAAAGTTTGAGTAGAGGTATTATTCCAACAAACCAACACATCCATATATCATGAGTAGTAACATATGATGTCAAGTATAACATAGTAGAAGCAATATACAATAACTTATACAAATGAACGCAACAGTTATAATCTTTAATTACAACAAAAGTTACACATCATTAGTACAATAGCAACATATGCAAAAATGTTTAACCTAGACCATGTTGACCCTACTCAAGCACTATCTCTTTCTTCTTATTCTGCCAGGAAGGGCATGTAACATGGTCTAGAGAATAGTGAGCTCAAATAGAAATCATGAGGCATAGTAAGTAATAACATAATTTATAACTTAATGGAAGTACTTTGACACATGAGTGTATACATAATGCTTAATACAAATATGTTAATCATTATCAGATAACAATGAACATGAACATGATTATTTGTCAATAAATCACACAAGTCTAATCTCAAAACTTTAACGAGCTAGGCAATCCAATATTAAGAACTTATGTCTGTCAGCTATTACTCACAATTAGTGTTACCCCCATCAACATGTAAGTTCACCAAATAACATCTCAAATCCAAACAAGCCTCGAAAATCCAAAGTTAAAGCAAATATTGAAAAATCATATATCTCATGCCAATAAAGTCAAGTATGTAATATTTAAACAAATGTTAATAAAATAAAGATACTCGAGCCTATAAATTAAAGAAACTATTAACAATTATATACCATTCTCTCTCTTTTGATCTCAAAGCCCTTGAGCACTTGAAACTTTGATCACATAAACCGTGTCAGTCACATGAGTCCAAATATACTTAGCCCGCATTCAAAATTTATAATACAATTATGAGTCAACAACTTATAATTCTTTAGCCATTCGGTCCTTCTAGGTCAAAGCATGTCACATCCAACTTAAATGGTCTTCACTCATGTTTAAGTTTAACAAATCCAAGATTTCACAAACTACCCTTGAATTACAGAATAGGTACTATGTATATTAGGTATAATATTATTATGAGAATTTGTAGATTTTTTAGGACTCCATTTTAAATTCAATTGATTTTGAATTTGGTGGAGTGTTTCCTCAACCACCTACTTTCCATTGAAAATTTTTTAAAATTTTTCTAAGATCATTTATCTCTTGTTTTAGGTCCACTCATTAGACCCCTATCCTATTTCAAAATAGACACACAATTTATATCATCTTTTTCCCAATTCCAATGTGACCAATCTACATATTGGGTTTTTGTCAAATTTTTCAGATTATCATCAAAGCCCTCAAAAATTTACCAAAATTTTACTTTAAAATTTTTGGACGTTATTGGGTATGGTTTCGAGTCCAAGTTTCATTTTTAGTTGATGTCCTAAAGTCTACAACTAGGGCATATTCATATATTCGGTTTTCAATCTTTTCAAACTCTATTAGCCTCCATGTTTGGAGAGTATGTACTTGGGACATCTAAGGGGTATTAGCTCCTAATAACATTCCTACCATTGTTTTTAAAATTTCAAATTATGGCCAAAACTATGCTCTGTGACAGGTCTTACAAATGCAACAACTTAATGGAATGTGTGCGAGCGATTTACACCTCCAAATGCCATGAAATTTTACTGAGTTATTCATCCTACTTGGGTTTATCTGTGGTTTGAACATCATATTTTTTATAACATTCTAACCCATATTTCCAATCACGATTTTGGGCCTCAGTGACTGGTTTAACTATCAAAATTTTGGCTAGGTGTTAAACTTAGTTGCAGCACTATTGGTTTATCATGATATCCAACCTCCTATCCATGAATTAGTTATAGTCCCAGCCTTCCCGTGGCTTCATTTCAGTCTGCACATCATCACCAATTTATTACAAAAGCATTTACAGTCATAATATATATATATATATATATAATTTTGCATTCACTTTAATTTTTCATTCCTACCATGCTACATTTGATATTATTCTTCAAATATTTTTTTTGAAATTATTGTATAATTTACCGCAAAATCGAAATTCATTACAATTAATAACAGAAGTGATCTAATTTCATAGTATTAGTTATTATCATTTTAACAAAATGATTTTATTTTTTTGATTATTAATTAAAATTATATTATATTATTAATTATAAGTATATAAAATATAAAAATAAAATAAATATTGCTGACAAATTAACATGAAATAACTTTGCAAGAAAAAGTTAGAGGGATGCTCATCAAACGCTCACCTTCCAAATAAAACTAAAATTAGATGTTGCGATATTTGTTATCAAACACTAAGTTAAAATTAGGTCTAATTAAGTAAGCTCAGATTGTAATAGGTTAAAAATATAAATATTAATTTTTTTCGATGTAAAATTACCAAACACTACCTTACATTAATTGTTTTTAAACTGCAACTACACAGCCGTATCAAACTTTTTTTGAAATAAAAATAAATTGTGTCAAAAATAAAATAAAAGAATAAATTTAGCACCAAAAATATAAATAACAAACTTATATTCCTAAAAATAAATAAATAAAAATAACGAATCAGCACTATATTGAAAACAATAAGTTTAGCCTAAAAATAACAAATTTAGAGCTTAAAATGAAATAAAAATAAAAATCTAGCGCAGAAAAAAGAAAAATAGTACTTTTATTCCCAAAAATAAAATAAAAAACCAAAAGTTTTATAAAAGTGATTTTTAAAAAAAATCATAAATATATTTGTTCTTTACAAAAATAAATATGCTACAGTTCTCTAATATTTTTGAATTTAAATATACCATATATTGTTTTAACCTAATAATTAATTTTAAAATAATAAAACGTTAATACAGAAAAATATATACAAATTTGAAAAAAAAAAAAAACATAACACCTTTTCTAAAAGCTAACCTATACTATCAAAAGATATATATATATATATTAAAAAATTTGTTTTAAATATAATGTAAATGTGTACAATTTATATTTTTATTAGAGATTATTTTCTGAGTTAATTGCTTATCTACTTTAATTCTATATCATATAAAATATACTTCCTTTATTTTGTAGACATGCCTTATTTTCTTTAAATCTTGAAAATGCTCTTAAAGTTTTTCAGAGAGTTAAAACAGTTAATTTTTTTTTTCCTTTTTGATTTTATGAGATCAGATGCACCTGTTCTTGCAGCAACTTGTTGAATATTTAATTTTGGTGATAATGTTCTACAGAATAATGCTCCATTAACCATTGAATTGAAAATAATGATTCTAGACAATATAATATTGTTTAACAATGATGTATTGATGTCATTTTAATATATTTTTGTTTTTCCTATAAGTCTAGTGATTATATCAATCAAAAACCCTAATTAATATTTCAATAATTCAATAATTAATATTGTTTTTTTGCTGTGGTTATATTATTTTTAATGCAAAAATATTACATATCTCAAAATGTGTAATAAAATAATTCAATAGCTGTTAATATTTTAGTTGCATATTTTACCCAACTACTTTAATTAGATTAGCTTTCTTCTTGTTAAATGAAAATAAGTAAAAATCTTTTGAAAAATGGAAAAAAAAAATTGGGACTATTTGCACCGTTTTTTTCTTAATCTGTACACTCCAACCCTAAAATTTTTTTCTTGAAATACCTAAAATGTCCCCTCTTCTGTCCCTTTTACTTTTTGTTTTTTTTTTTTTTCTAAATAAAAGCAACCCAGATAATATGGGATTTTAGATATTTCAGGGAAAAATTTGAGGTGCATTGCGAAAATTTAAAAAAAAGAAAAAAAGTACTTACCCGCAAGCTATTAGTTTCAACAGTTCGTTGTTTCACTTCAGCAAAATCTCAGTTTTATGTCTTGTGAATGTAACAACCGTCATTCAAAAGCCGAATCTCCAATCGAGAATAGATCAGTAGACCGAATGAAAATTTAGTCTCGAGTTGTATGTTAAGCTAGCTCAGGATAACCTACGGGAAACCCCAAATATAAAAAACAAAAAAAAATACTTATTTTCCTTTTTAACAAGAAGGTTTTTTTTTTTTTAAGTACTTAAGGTTATCTGGTACAGTTTATCTAAACTGACAAATCCTCGAGAGCAAATCCCAACGAGAGGAGAGGGTTGGCCGGTTCTGTTGTCCCTTCGGTATGCACTTCCATTATTAATAATATTATTATTATTCAAATGAGAATGTTATTATTCAATTTCGCGTTTTCTATTTTGATCTTTTTTCAACTCTTTTTCCATTTCCATGAAAATTTTGTCTATTTCAGAGTTCCAGTTCATCAACATTTTATTTTTCAAATCTCATTCGCCGAATTCTGTTCAGATTGTTGCTGTATCTTGAGATCCTGTTTACCTCTATAAATATGGAAAGGGTGGCAAATCATGATACCATAGCTGCAGCCCACCAACTAATAAAACAAAATAACAAAAAAAAAAAACGCTAAACCAATTTTTTTAAAAAATTTTTTTTAAACCACTCCGATCTCTAATTTTTGAAAGTAATTCCTTTTTTTTTATCCATTTTTTCTTTTTTTATAAAAATAATTAATAGATTATAATCAGCAACCCAAACAATAGAACTGGGGGTATTAGATACATAAAAAACTAAGGTTCATCTAGGTGGGACTGCAATGTTAAAGAAGCAGTGCTTGGGTTTCCCTTTTCCACTCTTTTTCTTCTCTTGCATTTACTTTTTTTGAATTTGAGTGATACAAAAGAATTACAAGATGAAGAAGAAGACTGCAGAGCAGCCCTTTCTTCCGATAAAAGAAAGAGAGAAAAAAAAAATGAAAATCGACACTAGGGGCAAGAAGATTACCCACCGCAGTTAAAGAATTTACACTCACTGGAGCCAAGTAAGCCGTGTGAATTTTCCTTTTCCTTTCTTTTTCTTTTCTCTGAGATGACAGAAAGCATGAAGTTCTTAGCAAGCAATGGGAGGGTCATGCGGTTGCTTCAATAGTTTGGATTGACTGATCTCCATTGGTAATGCTTTTTTCAGCTGTATAAGATGAGTTCTAAGACTATTTTCTTCTACCTGCTTTACCTCGGAAAAAAAAAAATGTAACATATAAGATCAACTTGTCCCAATTACGTGCACACAGAACCAAATGAGCAAATAGCAAACTAAATAGGAGAGTATGGTGGAAAAGTTCCACTCGTAATGGGCCTAGAGCTTAAGATTGGCATATGGTAAGGTTTGATGAAGCTAAAAGTTTGGCCAATCCAAGCTGCTACTTGTTTCATGACATAGTAAGTAGAATCATTAACTGATGTACTAGTTACTAGGGATTCGAAGATAGCTCCAAAGCAAAAAATTTGCATACCAAAGTCATAATCAAGACGGAAAAACATGCAATCTTTTTATTATTATCATTTATTTCATTTAAAAAAGAAGTTTCATCTGAGACAGCTCAGAAATGCCAAACAATACAATACAATTGATGAACAAGGTCTTGGATTTACCTGCATTGCAGCAGTTGAAGCCAATAGGTCTCCACACTCATCAAGCATGGCTCTCTCGTGCGCCTTTACATTTGCAAGTTCAGACACTAGACAATTCATCCCTTCCGCCTGCAAGAAAAATTGTTTGGTTCAACACTTGATGAAAGAAGGAACTGTATCAGTAGATTAGTGAACAATAATAACATTCTAGTTAAAGTTATGAATCTTTTGAGCACCTAGAAAGAAGAATAAAAAATCATAAAGTTTGGACCAAAATAGGTAAAAGGTAACATTAAAGGCAATGGAAAAAAATGACTCAAGTTTGGAGCTTATGCCCTCAAACGAGTATAATATACAAAGTGAAGGCAAGCAACAAGAATGTAATTATTGTCGACGTCAACATGCTGTTTGGAGTGGGTGAGAGCAAGCAACAAGTGCATCTATCAGTATAGAAAAGTTATCTAAAACTGCATAAAAAGGCTGGACAAAGCATTTCCTCTTATAATTCCATGGAGGTTCAATTAGGATCTCCTCCACCAATTCTCTTGAATGTCAATGTGATACAGTAAATTATGTTTACTCTTTGGCAGTAAAACAACCCCCGAGGTCTAATCCTAAGCCTGGGTTCAGAAACCCTTTTACTCCCATTGTTTTTCAGTTTGAAATGCGTGCTAAATAATGTAAGCATTTTAAGGGGTTAAATTGGTCCAGCAGTTTAAATATGCATTTAAAGATGTCATGATCTGTTTACTAAACTTATCCCGAAGCTACAACTTTAGTATTATCAGATGGAAACCAATGAGGATATTAAATTTTTCTTTTTTAAAGGAAACTATTAAATTATATTAATAAAGATAGAGAATACATACACTGCGAGAGGAGATATTTGGACAGTGCAACCCGTTACAAAACCAATGAGGATATAAATTAATACCACATATTTCACCTTATTTTATTGGATCCCTATTGACATCTCAAAATCAGTCTTAGAATGGACCAACCATTGGACCATTGGATTTGAGTGGTTGACAAATAGAGACGTTGACCGAACCACCCGCTACAGAGATTCATTGGATGACCAAAAATTTGAGGAACCTGAAGAATGACCTTTCCATTGTTAACTAGGATTTTATTTTATACTTATTACCCCCTCAGTGAAATATGTTTTGCTATAAAGATGTATTACTAATTAAAAAAATGCGTAAAAATAATAGTAACGAACTGTATTAGCTCTTAACACCCAAAGCAAATTGTACAGTACAGTGAATAGATTATTTGTGTACTTTGACAATGGCTACAGAGAAATGAGACAGAAAATGAGTAGTGTAATCTCACCCTTGGTAGCAGAGAACGCATGACAGAAGCTATCGCCTGCATCATATCGACAGCTGAACAAATAGCACTCTTCAATGTATGGACATCTGCCTGTGAACAACATGGATTCTATAAGGGAAAAAAACTGTTTCTTTCCAACTCATTTTCAGCATATGAAAAAAAAAAACATACCCTTGCCCCTGCAGTGACTGGAAGACGCAGAGTGCAAGCTTCCAAAGCCTCAATAGCCCCAGAAACAGAAGTAAAGTGTTCTCTTTCAAGTAGGGCCCAATCATCAAGATAATCCATCTACAATTATCATGCAAGCAAGTTGGTTATATGAGAAGCTGAATGGTATTAAAACTTATTGAAATGAAAATTCATGTCAAGCTCATAACATTCTCTGGACTGAATCCAACCAAGTGAAAAGTTACATGCAACAAAATTCATAGTAGAACTTCTAGGATAATCAGATGTACTGCTGTAGCAGTTATAGTTGACATCATAAGTGGAAGAACTTTAGAGCAAACGTTTTCTGCTATAACCAGTTTTAAAAGGCAGGATTGTTTTCCATCCACTTGCATTTTTCTTTTTGTTTCTTTTTTTCTTTTTCTTTTTATGGATATAATAGAAATGAAGCCATTCGTTGAGAATGCCCTCTTAGTTTTCACAATTCAGATATCACATTTACAATAAGAAGTAAACAATTTACCTGTCCATTCAGAACTGAGTTTAATTTCACCTCTTGCTTCAGCTGCCAGACGTTGATACTTCTCGTGGTGACAGAATCACGCAATTTGGAAGTAGTGTTCCACACGTTGGAGAGAGCTTTCTGCACATCAAAGAAAGGTTTTAAACAAGTGTTTGTTTTGGAACCAAAAGTAACAAGTATTACACTACTATTTAATGTGTGCATTAATAGGAAAGATATCTTCACTTGGTACATCGAGGAGAGATACATTTCAACAACACAACAATGAAATCATATTTCAATATTTATCACACACATCAAAACTTCTGAAATAATATCATACTCAACTCAAACCATGAACCCTTTTCCAAACAAAAAAGGGTTCTGCACATCCCTTTCTCCATTCCACTCTACAATAGTAAAACCTTTAGTTATGTTGAAGTATTTACAAACCTTATTATACAACCTTTGAGTAAATTACGAAGGGACCTTTCAGCAAACTACAACGTAGGGGTTGGGCAGCATTTAAAAAACTGGACTATAAAGTTCTAGGGGCTGGAAAGTTAATATTAAGGTTATAATTTACGATAGGCTCACTTGTTGGTGCATGAGAGAATTTAGACTTGGTGCAAAAAGCAATAGGATAGTAAATTAGGAAATGAAACTAAAATTGAATAACACAAAGAAATTAAATCAGTCAAATCCACTTCACATCTAAGCAACATTCCTTAGATGTGTAGTTGTAGTAACAAGGGAAGAAAGAAACTCTAAGGTTCCTGGAAACCTACCTCTACAAAACTCAACTAAACACCGCCTTTATTTTGACTATTTTCAACTCATGAGGTGGTTTTGCAAATCCTCTCACAATGCTATGCTCCCAATGAATCCCTCCAGTTTCAATATCATTCAAAAATCAGTCTTTGCAGCTGCTTTTCAAATACTTTCAACAATCTTAAAATAAAAAAACTCAATAAAATATTCACAGATTTTCCACTAAAGAGATGGACAACTCCTAAGAGGTAATATTACAATTTTTTCATGCACAAACACATATTTAAACATCCAAAAACTCATTAAGAACTCTTTTCATATACCCCCCCAAAAAAAGAAGAACTCCCTGAAACTGACCAAAATTCCATGAACCTTGAAATAATGATAAAATAGTAATAAAGCATCAGCAGAATCTAAGAGCAGTATCCCTACTTTTCCTCCAGTAGCCTAAAATACATTTGAAAAAAAAACAAACATTTAAAGAAAATTTTTCAGAAAAAAAAAATCCTGAGAAATATACTTATCAATGCTTGATGTTGAGTTCTATTAATCCTAGAGTAGAGTTAATGGCTGTCTAGAATCCCTATTATTGTTTTTCCACCATCAAGAAATATGAACTACACATAGAGACAGGAAGGTCTCGATCATGTTAAAACAGGCCATCATGTCTAGTAACTATACAACATCAAGGATCAAATAATTATTTAACCACAAAGACAAATGCCCATAAAGAATTTCATGTAAAACATAGGTTGTAAAATGCCAGTTCACATTTTCATATATTGATACGCAATCAACCTGCATGTATGATCTCAGTTGTAAATGACAGTATTTCTACATGACCATCAAAATGAAATGCAAATAAAGAATTTTGCTGAGTTTTAATATTTTATCAACTTTCATAAAAGTGTTTTTTTTTTCTTCATGAATTTACTTCTTATTTATGAATTTATTCACATCTTATATTTTCTTCCTGCCCAAAAATTAAGCAATCCAAGCTAGCTTTATGTAAGCTCAAAGTTGTAATATTGGATTATCTAACATAAATACTTGTTACAAATCAAATTAACTTGCTACACCGTGACTATCATTCGGGAAACCCCAGAGCAATAAAATTAAGCAAAGAAGGTCTCAGCTTCTGCCTAATTGCTGAAATGGTGATAAAGCTTCAGAGATTTTAAATGAAAAGTACACCAATCTATATGCGACTAATGGGTAAAAGATAGAAGATAATTGCATTCTCTAGCCCAAACTTGCTGGTATTTCTCAGAGGAGATTATAAATCCTATACGTGCTATGATTCTGATGAAGCACTTCGAGAAGTGATAGCCAAAAAAAGTATCATACCTCTGCTGTTATTTTTTGGACATACAAAGCATCATCTGCTCGAGCATTAACATAGCGCCATTGCATATATCTATTGTAAAGTAATCGGACCTGATGGGCATCTTCAACATAGTTTGCACCTTTCTTTCCTTTTCTAACATCAGCAATAAAGCTTAGAACAGAAGATGAACTGCCTGGTCGGCATGTTGCAGAGCTTGCTGAAGGAAAAGGTGAAGATGGTCGTGTCCGAGATGGACTGATTACACCTCTGGATGGAGTGGATGATGGAAACGGAACCTTACTAGGTGATGGAGGGCGAGATAGACCAGGAGTTGGCAAAGACTGAGATCTACTACCACGAAATGATGGTGATGCATGTCCTGTTGAATTTGTAGAAACACCAACACCTCCTGACACAAATTTGTCTGGCCCAACAGTATAAGCATCGTAATTTTTCCGGCCGCCTTCACAAGAATTTACTCGACTTGATGCCTCAGTCTCAAATTTTTTTGCGCCTCTAAGAATACCATCAGATAGAGGTGTTCTCCTCAATGGAGAAATGCCACGTCCAGAAAGTGATAAAGAAGATGTTTTGCTAACCTTGTCGGTAAGATCTATACTCTTAGTAAGAGCAGTACCAGAGGACACTTTCCCACCCATTCTTCCAGGCAATCGGTGATTATAAGCATGTGAATTATCCATGGGCTTGGAATTCTCTGACTGGTCAGATATATTCCTTCCTCGGAAAGGAGTCTTTTTTCTATCTGGTGTTCTCCTCCGTTGAACACCAGGTGTTTCGGCATGCCTATTTGCCACGTTGGCCGAAGACTTCAATGTGTGATCAGAAGGGGAGTGAGTAGCCGGCTTTTCTTTCTTACTTATAGGGAGAGAAAAAGTGTCAGACTGGAAAGAAACGCAAAGGCTTCGCATTGTTGAGGGCCACAAGCCCTCTGATGTCTTTCCACCCACTAACCTCCTGGAAGAGCCTTGCATCTCCAAAGATACATCTTGAACAGGGGTCGATGGCCTTGGAGGAGAAGGTGGTGTAGATGGGCGCCTCCTCTCAGCTGAATGGGGTCTTTTAGAAAAGGAAGGGGAAGATGTAGGTGCTGCCCGAGTGACATTTGGTGATGGATACCGTCTGGGGATGGCAGGTGTAGACAGAGAAGAAGGGGAACTAACAGCAGCTTTGTACCTAGATGGAACATCTCTTGTCTTAGGCTTGCGGTTGATGATGGCAATGTTCTTTTCTGACGGAACTAATGGTGGTCTCAAACTCTCCCATGTTGCGCCCTTTTTATTTGGTACCTCTTCTGCTTCATACACATCCATTCACACCATCTAAATAGTATTACATGGAAAATTGTTCATAAAAATTCCATGAACACAAAAACTTTCATCTAGTCCCTTCAACAAAAGTTGCAAAGAATGTGTCTGAAAAGCACAAGCAGAGAGTCAGAAACTAGCTACACAGGAAATCAAAAGATGAAGCTCCCAAAAAAAAAAAGAAGAAGAAGAAGAAAATGCTAAAACTCTCACATACACCCAGATCTAAGAAACTGTCTTTCCGAAATCAGCAAGCCACTGATGATGAATTCCCAGCATTGATCAAAAGAAGTCTAATTCCGTTTGTGCCCTTTTTGCCCCTGTCACGGGAATACCATGGTCGGAGGACGGGGTGGAAATAGATCTTCTTCTAATATATTTTTTTTCTTTTCTCTTTATAGAAAAGGAATTAGTATGAAAGCGAAATAACAACGCAAAAATGATTCTTTGATTCTCTTCTCTCTCCTTATCTCACTTCTCTACAACAGCAACTGCGGAACTGCCCAAAAAGAAAGAACTTTCCTTTCGGAAATGACCGGACTTACTGAATTGAAGAAGAAGAAGAAGGAGAAGATGCACCAGAAACTATATCATTTCACTCCTTTTCACGGTTAATTATTTAAAAATAAAAAAAATAAAAGCATCAAAGATGTTTTCTTTCCGATCTTAATCAGTTATTCTGGAGCTGTTAGGGACTAGGGTTATATCAAGTGACATGAAGAAAGTCCACGTGCACCGGAAACCATTATCCATCACCATGAAATCTCTCACACACTTAAAACAGTAAAGAATCTCTCTTCTGCATTGATCTTCGAACAACAACTTAAATATTATTTTCCAAGATTTCCTTTTTATTTTCCAAGGAACGCAAATCGATGGAACGAAAAAAGCGCTTAACTTAAGTCGAAAAGATCGGATTTCGCATCTGTTAATCCATCTGCTACTCTCTGATTAACAAATAATCCTAAAAAAAACAACAGAAAATCACTGAACGCCAAAACAAAATAAAATAAAAATCTCCAACGAATCTTTAAAAACCAAAACCGGCAATTGCTAAAAATCAAACTGCTTGCACAAAATTCTCTCCGCATCAGAATTCAAATTCTCTCTCCTTCTTAAAAGAAACAGAGAAAAAAAACACAAAATCCATCAGGAAAATCCTCACTAGACTCATTCAGATAAACTCACCACAGGGAACAAAAACCGAACTTGAACCAAGAAAATCCCGAAAACTCTGCGATCGGAACTCGAATCGCGATGCAGAGATTCTTCAAGTATTCAACCACGGTCACAGGAATCCGGCCAGATCGTCGAGAAGACGGCAAGACGTCATTCTTTCCGGCGACAAATAGAAGAAGAAGAAGAAGAAGAAGAAGAAGAAGAAGAAGAAGAAACGGTTCGGACTCCTGAGAAACCACACTGAGAATTTCAGATTTGCATCAGCTGTGCTTCAAAGACCAAAATGAGAAAACCAAAAAAAAAAAAGTGTATTTATGTATTTATATATTTTTTAAAAAATATATATATTAATATTATATGATAAAAACTGATTTCAGTTAGGAAGGGCGTTGGAAGGAGTCTACTGAGAACGGTTGTTTTCGCGCCATTTAGACGTAATGTGGATTTGTTAATTTATTAAGTAAGGATTTATTTTCGAGATGTCACTTAATTATCATCCTTAAATGACGGTAATGACCTTAGGTTTGTCATTAATGACAACTATCTCTTTTCTTCTTCCTTCTCTTTTCTGATTTTCTCCTCACGCGCTTTTAAGGTCCCGTTTGGTCCGTCTGTTAAAAAGCACACGCTTCAAGTGTTTTTTTCCTATGGCTTTTTTTTTAATTTTTTTTAAATTTTACAATTAATAACTGCTATTTTATTTGAAGGCATTTTAGTATAATTAAACTTCTTTTCTAGAATTTAGTTTAATTTCTATATTAATAAAAACGCCAATTATAAAAGAAAAAAAATATAAAGTTTAATGGGTTGAATTGCACTTTACATTTATAGGGGGACAAAAGCTGGAGGCCCTCCAAACAAAGACTACACGGTTTAGCTTTTTGTACTTTTATATGATACAATACTCCCCAGCTCTATTACAAAACTACAGTTTTCTCTTTTTAATTGGCCCACATTGGAGGGAGATTTATCATTAAAGATTTAAAAAAAAAACTTTGACAATCTTATGAAAATTCTTTGAAATAATAATGGGCCAATTTGCATGAATTAAGCTTACATCATAAATTAAAACATTTTTTCATTAGTTTTCCTTTCTTACATTATAAATTACATGAATTCATAAATAAGTTGTGTTGTAAATGGATATAAATCATATATTACAAACTCAAAACTGATTCATTCATTATTCGTGTTAGATTTGTAAACTTACACCTAGTCTATTTATTAACCGTGTCATAACCGTATATCTGTATATAATTTATTAATTTTTTATAATTAATTTTTAAAATTATTTTTATAAAAATATAAAACATTTTAAAATATATTAAAATTTTTAAAATAATAAAAATAATATTATCAATAAATTAATAAATATATTAATTTCAGATTAACTTATTTTTAATGTCTCTTAACTTGTTTATAATTGTGTTAAACAAGTTATTTTCAAGTTTATTAGGTTAACGTGTTAATGATTTGAATTTTAGTCGTATTTAATCCGTTTTGACTTAAACTCATTTATGTTAAACTTAAATTCGATTAAATGCATGTCATGTTCAAGTCAGATTATCATGTTATGTCATAAATTGTCACTCCTATTATTTGTTTTCTTTTTTATTTAAATAAAACAATGTACACATCAAGTTAAAAAGATTGCACAGTTGATGGCTAGCAAAATGGATTTGCTTCTTATATTGTTTCAAAATAAATTTATAAATATAAATTCTAATATTTTAACAACACTAATATAGTAATAATAATAATTTTTTGATATTTTTTTCTGATGGCCATAAAATGAAGAGAAAAATCTTCAATGTATGTGTTTTACAATCAAATCTATTAACTGAAATTATGAAACTTTAACAAATTAAAAAAAAAGAAAAAAGTGATAGATTGAATTGAAGCGCGTAGAGAGGAGAGGGCCATGTGAGATATAGACAAATGGTTTCTGTGCTCATATTTAATGGCGCCGAAAGAGCCAGGCCAGTACTTGGCATGCTTTCAACTAATTTCTTGGTTTCGTATTATAAATTTGGGTTGGGATGGAATATATGATTTTAGGAACGGTCAGCTTCTTGGCATGGCCTAGATAGAAACCTTACAGCACAGCGTCCTCGAGAAAATGGAGAAGGGGTGGGTGTGCCCAAATGTGGGTCAGCCCGAAAATGTCGAATTGCATAAGTAGGTGCATCTGTTGTGCGCCCCGCGGGGACCAATGGTGGCTCGTGGCTTGCTGGTGTTCATTGCTTGGAGAATCCACCATAGTTTGTGGAAGATAAAGGAATGCTTGGGATCGAATCTTACAATTCTTTTTTTTTTTTTTTATTGTATGAGATCTACTATCCAAATCTGTTTCTTTCAAGATGACAATTTTTTTAATTTTAATTTTTTTAACTTTAATTTTAATTTTTTTTATTTTTTAAGTTGTATTTTCTATTTAAATCGTGAATCAAGTATAATCTTAATTTAAAAAAAAGGCTACGCTTCATAGATCTCATACAATAAAAAAAATCAACAATTTCTTGCCATTTTTTCTAATAATTTTTTTTCTTTGTCAATTTTTTTTTAAAAAAATATTTTTAATCCTAAATCAAATGCGACGCATTTCTTTCTTAGTTATCTTTTCATCCATATTATTTTAAATTTACTTCTATGATTTTAATTCAATAAGTTCGCTTTTATGAAGTAATAAATACTGAAACTAACGTTGTAGCTCAGGTGACAAAAAGTTAGATATGAAGACGTACAATTAAAAAGACTTTATTCTAACAAATGTATAGTATGTTTAAAAACTAGGTAGCTCAAGTTTGTCATATGGTCCACTTTTATTGTAATATACCTAATAAATTTATGTATATTATAGTAAATAATTTAATATTACTTTTTTAGTAGCAATTTTTATACTAGAAAATTGAACATGACTTGCATCTCATAAAAATCATATCAAAGAAATTCAATAAGAATTATAACAAATGACAATAAAGGTAAATATTTATCATTATTTAGTTGCTCCAACTTTGGATGTAATTGAGAAAGAAAATTTGAAATGAGATAGATGAAAGCAAACGAATCAGTCTAAACTCATTTTGTTTCCCTAATTCTATGTATTCAAATTATCTTAAATATTTTTCTGTCATTATATATCCAATTGTGTCTGTAGTTGGATTCACAAGCCTATTCAATATATTCTCATTATAAGATAATTAATAATATAGGATGAACTAATATGCAAACAATTCGAGTGTGTTAATGTGATTATATTTTTAATTTATGATAACATGTGAAAACACCGTTGTGTCACTATTCGGATCAAATGTTCAAATAATTGTTAAAAGATAAATAAATAAAATTAAAGAGAGATGAAATTTAAGTTTATTAACAAAAGTTACTAAAATTTTTAACTTAAAAAGAGTTATTATGGGATTTTTTATTTATTTGCTATAAAAATTTAAAAAGTTTTACAAATGTTATTCTAATATAAAGATAGACCCTATTTGTCATAGTTTGGCTCGATCAACAAATGACATGACACCTCATAGACAGGTTCTATTGAGTCTATTGAGCGGCAAAAATATATTTTAAGAATATATTTTAAAAAACTAATTTTCTTGTCTAAATGTGTTTTTAAAAAGAAATCTTTATAAGGTTTTTTTCATAGCAAACTATTTTGAACAAATTCATATATTCTCCTAGAAACCAATGCAGGGATGAAACCCTAATCGTATGCCTAAACGATTTTTTGAACCTTCATATGGAAATCTAGTTTTTTTTTAAAAATTTTAATAAAAAACTTCAATAATTTGTTTTGTGTGAGGTCAAACCACAATTTTTCCTTGAATTACTTTAAACAAATTATCATGCCTTGCTAAAATTTTGAATCTCATATATAAATCAAATTTTTAAGAAATTATACACTTTGATAATATATTTGCCTTACTTAGCCAAACCATGATAATATATTTGCCTTACTAGTTCAAGTACATTTTAACAAATTCTCAGAGGTGACAAAAATCCAATCACATGCCCAAGTAATTTTTTGACTCTTCTTTGATAATCAAATTTTTCTAAAATAAAAAAAATAAAGACTATTAAATTACTTGAATAGAGATAAAAAATTTATTAATACATACGATTAAGGTTCATTCACTCATAGTTGTTCATCCAAAACCTCTTAAGATTTAGATTTGCTTTTGATAATACAAAACAACTTTTAAAGTTGTCAACTTTGCTAAAAATTTTTAATTTTCGAGAGGGTTTAAAGAACACTTGGGCATGTGACTAAGGTTGTATTCGCTATGAGAATTGACGAGAGAATATTGAAACCCGCTTAAAGCTTTTCAATAAAAATCAAAATATAATTAGTCTATTTTTTTTTTAAAATATGACTTTAAAACAAAAATTTATTTTGAAAGGGCTTCTTAAAATGGCGCCTTTAAAATTAAAAAAAAAGTTCTATAAGCCCTTTCGTAGGAAAAGAAATGACCTCATTATTTTTGTTTAGTGATATTGTGAATTTATTTTTAAGTATTAGTCACAGTTAATTTAATAAATCAATAAAGATAGTTTTGATGTATTATGCAACTTGAATTGGTAAATCAATAAAGAGATAATTAAATAAATAATTGACTTTTTTTTTTTTTAATAATAGAAGGACTTGTGCAAATAACATAATAAAACATCTTTGTATTAATATTATTTTAAAAATAAATTACCTTATATGAATTAAAGCTTTAGAATGTAGTTTTGGGGCTGATGTTGGGCCACTTTTAATAGAGGCCAAAAAAAAAAGACCTGTAAAATAAAAAAGAGTAGTAATACCAACAAATGACAAATTAAAAAAAAAAAAAGAAAAAAAATCTTTACTGTCACACGTGTGGACAAACATTGGGACATACATGTCATTATTAAGAACAAAAATGGCACAACCGGAATTAAAACTCCCAAC
>JAJIYU010007725.1:0-18800 GCA_030144865.1 Tinospora cordifolia | reverse complement strand
ATATATATATATATATATATATATGGATAAGACTATGCAAACCATATCATGATCCTCTTGTAACATTTTACATGTATATCTTTCTACAAAGATAGGTTCCTTTACAAGATCCAACCCCACTGTGATGGGATATTGTTTTTGCTATTGATGTTGGTGCCAAGCTTCCATTTATACGTCAAAATGGGTCACAGGAAGCATTACATAAAAGAATGGTCCAAAATAAAAGGCTAAAACATCTTTTTGGTAAGAGTTTCGTGTTGCTGTTTCATATTTGGTCCAATCTAAATTTCAAAAAGAAGGGTAGTATTATCAAATCCCAAATCTTTTTTTTTTTTTAAATTTTTGGCCAATGAAAAAACCAGCAGCCAATAAAATTTATAAAAATGTCTACGCGTATCAATTCATTAAATTTTCCCAATTCACTTTATCATATATCAAATCTAATATCAAAATATTATTTTTGGCAGACCCTTTTTTTAATTTATAAAAGGACATTAGCATGCACCATAAATAAATCATTTTAAAGACATTTTTAGGCTTCTGCCAGTTCTACTTTTAAAGGGACCTCTACTTGTGACAGATTTTTAAGTTCTAACATAAGCACTTTTTTTTTTCTTATTCTTATAAAAAATATACCTCGAAAAAATAAAAAATTACCAATTTAATACATTTTTTTTAGAAGTTATAGGTAGAGTTGACAAAAATACCTAAAACCCTGATGGCCATAAATTATTTTATTCAGATTCAAATGAATGCAATATTATTTTGGTCATTGGAATGCTTGTCTTCCATTCCCGTGACCTCTCTTTGCTGTTCTCTGAGCATGACCTCCTATTTAAAGAGAGCCATGAAAAAAAATTGACAACAATAATAGTAACAACAAAGCAGCAAACAAGAACTTGAGGGTTTGAGGATTAATAAAGTCCACTTGTTCCTGAAAAACCTCATCTTTTTTACCGCATAGGGACAACTGCAACCTTCAAAAGATGCTTTCATGCTTTAGTGCCTAGAAAGTTGGTGGAAACAAAACGAAACCAAACCATATAGTTCTAGCACAGAACACCCACAAATCATTGAAAATGCTTGTGACCCACATGCTCTTGTGAGCCTCACAGACATGGATGTGTCTCTTGTGAGCCACCATGAAGGTTGTATAAGATGGGCAATATTGTATAAGGTGGCTTCTTTATGAAAATGAGAAAGTGTGAAACTGACATCTCTTTTTCTACCACATAAAATATTCCTATATTCCAATAGGAAGTCTGAAACTGACAGTTATATATAAGAGCTAAAATATTCCTTGTTCTACCACATACAATGGCTAGAGCAGATGTACTTCATGACATATCTCTTTTTATCAGCTTCAGAGTTCAGGGCATGGTTTGAGTCCGAGATTCCTCAATTTAAAGGAAAAAAAAAAAAAAACCAATGGAAGAAAGAAAGAAAGAAAAAGAAAGAAGAAGAAGAAGAAAGTGAAAAGATGACTCCATATTCCAATAGTGTAAGGGACCATACCTTTTTTGCAATATCTTGCAGTGGCTCACATTTTGTGATAAATGGAATGGCACTGGTGAAAACAATCATTCATTAGAAAAGCCTCTAGCAACACCAGCCATTATTACGAAGCAAGAAGTCTCGATGCACCCATGAACAGTATATTCATGTCACTGCAAAATCCTAGTGATTTCTAGCTGTCTGTTTACTTGGTTTTATTTTGTGTGTAACAAGAAAGAAATGGATCACCGTCTCATCATCCAAGGTCCAATTTCTCTTAATCACTGAGAACCTAGTTTCTATATGATAAAATCATTTGTTTATCAACTTAGAGGAATGATTTATAGTCATTAGAATATTAAAGAAACTCATTGAAATCTAGATGCATCAACTGGACTCAAAACTTAATTCAAACATTCAAAGATATAAAATAAAGTAGATCAATAATTTGAGCTCTTCTTTGCTATATAAGCACTTGACTCAAAAGTTACAGTTATGAGATAGAGTAAATATCAAGCCATGGCTAACACAGATCACTTAAGCAAGTTGTGTTGAATTTAGCACTTTACAATTCTATTGAAAGTTGACCAGATGAATTGCACCTGGATACCAAAGGCTTTGCTTTTAATTAAGCTTGCTGTTGTTGGAAACCAAAAACCCAAAAACTATAGTTAATAAGAGGAGGCCTAGCAATTCAAACTAAGCTATTATTGACAGTTCTTCTCATGTGGAGAGGCCAAAGAACAAAAGAAGAAGGGACATCAAATCATGCAAAAGCCAACGTTGGTATTTGTACTTGGATCCGACACCTTTGGCAAAAATTGATCTAGTAGTCTAATACCATTTTAGAAACCACTATGGTATTAAGCTATAGCAGATGGATGGAGGCCCGATATTGTATCTTAAGCTATCATTAACAAGGTCACCAGTCCAAATAGAGAGAAAAATAGATCAAACAGCACATTGAACTATTTAAGTTCTTGTAGAAAAAACTCAAAATTGATTCATCAAAAGCCTTCTTAAGTGTCAGGAAATTACCCATGCAAAGCAACCACATTCTTTTAGTATTTGGGTTTCTTTATCAGTTGTATTTGGGTACCTTCTAGACATGCTGGATACAAAGTTGAAGGCAGTATGAACAAGCCAGAAGATGGAATCTCAGGTGAAGTTGGTAGGGACAAAGGAGACCCGCTCATAGCTTATGCGCACAACCTTCTTTAAAATCTTTACTTAACATGTCACTACTGCTCTTTTGACTTTTAGAGCCTGCAACACTGCTAGGCTCTAATGGACAAACCATTTGAAAGATCTTTTTCAAACATCAAGTCAAATTATTTGCTCTAAAAATGTTCAAAAAAGAGGAAGCAGAAAATGTAATGCTTTCATCTTAAAACAATGAGAAGATGAAAGAAATGTTGATAATATGCGAACAACGAGAAGAACCATTTTACTAAACAAATATTTTCTAACCATACATCCACCATTAATTTACTCATCTAATTTTATGGCCATTAATACAAGGTTAATAAGCCTGCTCTGCAATGGCCATGTGGGATGAGCAGTTGTTTAACCCCCACATTATATGGATCTCTTAACTAGTTTCTTAGTTGTTTTCACCAACATAAACTCTCCTCTCAACATATAATCTCTTGGGCAGCAAAAAATGCTGCATGAACAACCTTACGGTCCAAATACTGTTTGTTTCTGTTCAAAAATATGTAAATAAATAAATAACTTTCATGGAAAGAGTTGCAAGATCAATGGAGGAAGGATTTGAATGACTTCAAAGAAAAATTCGGAAAATAGTTGTTGATAAAGTTTTATCCATGACCCTCCAAGTCACAATGGAAAAACACGAAATATGCTTTATTATAAATATATGTTTATTATATATGCAAGAATAATAAGACTTATAAATCATGAATTTAGATTCAATATAAGATGCAGAATATTAGGGACCAAGTTATCATTTAAACATCTTTTCAAAGTAAAAACACAGATTAAAAAATGTGCAGTTGATCAAGGATATTAGAACCACATATATAGGTTTCATGTGTTTAAGTACAGTGGAGTAGCAGTTTCTAAGATCAGTTATATGTATGGCTGGATCTGTCCAAAAGAAAATCAGTTGGATATTGGGATGTTTGTCTTCAGTGACACATTCCATTATCATTAATGGAGAGCCATGTGGGAAGATTGAGGGGTGGAGAGGCTTGAGGCAAGGAGACCCTTCATGTCCTTGTGTTGTGGACGGGCCAACACAATTAAATATAGAGTAGCCAGTAATCTCTAGTGAAAGGATTTATTGGAGGGAAAGGCAAGGTGGAGATCCCTGTGTTCTAGTATGCAATGGCACTGTTTTTATTGGAATGGAAGGAAGATAATGTAATTGTTAGGACCATAGTGCCACATGGATACTTATGTAGACATCATAATGACACAACAAAAGAGTTGCCATGTTTAGTGACTATGCAGCATTTAACTTAACCACTTAGGAGCTAGTACATCATATATAAAACCATGACTGTTGCATATCCAACATAAGAATCACAATTGGAAAATAGTATTTTTGAAATGGAAACTTTATGTACAACATATGGAATATATGAACATTATAGCTAGTCTCTTCTTATCACGTCTCCCATGTATGTTTGGCACATCTTAGGTAATAAAACAAGATGATTAACATGAAACTTTTTAGCTGGAGTATTAAGTGTATATAGAAAATCTAGTTCCAACATATGATCACGTGAGCATGTATGATATTGGGGATATTTGCCTGCAATTGATTCAGCTGGGGCAGTGTTTGTGGTGTAGGAAACTAGAAGTTGCAGGGTTACAGAGCAAATATTAGGGGAGTTTTCAGTGACAATTAAATTGATGCAAGTGGATGGTGAAGAGTGATGGCTCGTCGAGGTGTATGGTCCAAATAATAGGAATATCTGAAGTCAGTTTTGGGATGAGTTAGCTGGTCTGAGCTGTTTGTATAGGGACAAATGGTGTCTAGGGGGAGATTTTAACGTGGCCCAAATACTAGGTATCAGAGCCCTCAATCCATTGTCTTTGATAAGTGGCAAAGAGATGGAGGTTTTTCAGAAAGAAATGGAAGGGAGGAGAATGGAGAATGCAGCGTTGAGGCATACAGTCAAATTAATATAAGGCAAAATGTCTCCAAGCTAATGCAATTCATGAAAGAGATGTATCAGCCTATGCAGACACAATCTCGAGCATTCTCGAAAGTGGAATCAAAGGTGAATGATGGAAATACGAGCTCGTTTGTCAATCACAATCCAACTAAACTTACAGCTGTGTGTGTTCAGACCAACAACAAATGTGATCAATCTTTGATCAACAACAATGAGATCATGGCAAATCTAATTAACACTATTGCAAATGCACAACTGTCCATGTCTTGACAGTTCTCAAATCCGATTTTTCAGAACGACACCCTTACACATCGGATTGAGGCAGTGGGGACGCAACCATTGCAAGATCTAACAACAATCATCAAATCTTCCTCCCTCGAGATTTCATCACCTTCAAACTTAGACACTTGCGCACGTGATGCATGAGTAGCAGAAATTACAAAAAAGAAGCAAAAGAAGGAGTCGACAAAGAAGAAAAGAAAGAAGATGACAATGAAGAAGAAGCGCACATTAACAGTAGATGGTGATTTTGCATTTGATCTGGAATCAAGGATTCAATTGCAGTGGAAAAAAGCTATTGGCAGAAACACCAAGAAGACTGCAGGATTGGGATCTAGGCAGTGGTTGAGTTTTACTCATCGGCGACAGCAATGAGCTATGATGTTGGTTCTTCAAAAAAAAGCACCAGTTCGAAACCGATGAATTTCTTCCCTCTGTCATCATGAGTAGCACCCTCAGGTTTAGAGAATTGCACCACATTTAGAACTTAATAGCACTCAACCAGTGGCTCTTTTCTCTGCTTCTCCCTTGAGGTTTGATCTTGGTAGAGACATCATTCTGTGATATGCAATGGTAGAAACTAGAAAGAGCACAAAAAAGAAAAAAAGGAAGAGACAAACCGAAAGAAAACAAAGAATAATTTATAATTAAAAAAACACAGAGAGAGAGAGAGAGAGAGAGAGAGGAAGAAAGAAAGAATAATGTTCTTTCAAACTTGGGACAAAGGTTGTTTTCGGCGGGAGAGCAGTGATAGGTCTTAACTGTAGTGGTTAGTTATAATATTAGTATAAATATTTGTTGAGTTGTAGTTTTTTTGAATGATCAATCTATTCATTCCCTTTCGATTTGGCTAGTTATTATTCTCAGTTATTTTTTCTTTGCATTTCTTTAATACAAATTCTGATCTTTCAATTTGGATTTCCTATCAAATATTGTTAAGAAAAATTTGGTGTTATATGAGAAATGGTTATGGCGAGTTATGAGTGAGGCAGACTTTTTCTAGTTTAAAGTAATACTAGCTGCTATGGAAGATCCTCAATTCTAGCTCAGGATGTTGGGAAGATAGGAAGGTTCACTACCATAGGCCCATGGAAGTTCATTGAGTCCTTGGCAATCGTAGTCTATAAATATAATTACCCCTTGGTGAGTAATAGGAAAATATCCACTTTTGGGAGGACAAATAGCTTGGAGATTGTTCCCTGGCAAAAACCTGCCCAGACCTATACTGATTATCACATCTTCACAATCAACCCCTATCCAAATTCCATAGTCATTCACAACCATCACCATCCAATAACTTCTCTTGGAATTTTCATTTCTCTAGAGCTTTAAAAGAACAAGATCAAGACAAAATTACCACCCTTCTAACCATTCTTGAGCTCTATTCAAATAACTAAGGCCCAAGATAGTTTCAAATTGAGCCCAATGGTGCCTACTCATGTAACTCCTTATTTGAAACACAAGCAAACTTATCTCATTAATCCTTTTTTACCCTAATAGTGGCTGACATTAAGAGAAAACGAATTTCATTAAAAGTTGAAATGTTTGGATGGCTACTGATCCTCAGAAAAATTAATACGTTGGACTTATTACAGAGACACATCCTTAATGTTTATATATCCCCACAGTGTTCTTCTTTATGTTTCCAGGCAGAAGAAAATCCAGGTAACCTGTTCTTACATTGCCCTCTGGCCAGAGGACTGGGGGAGAAAGACAGAGTCTCTATGCGAGAAACCATTCCATTTCAAGGGTTCAAAAAGAAGTGCCACCAATTGCTTCTTTTGCTACTTTGTAGCAAATTTGGTTAGAAAGAAATAATAGGATCGTTTATGACAGGAATTGAGTAGACATAGGAGGACATTAGGTCTAGGGCAAGCTCTTCGGTGCATGTGTCCAGCATAGTTAATGGACCTTCGCTTCCTGATTCGGTGCTACACAGGCATAGTTGTCTTTATCAGCAGTAAGGTCCTCTCTCTCTTAATTGGGAGAACACGTGTTATCCTTGGTTTTGGGCTTCTCTCTATGCACCCATGCTGCATCTGATTGTATTTTCTCTTTCCAAATTATTAACATAAAGTTTCTTGTTTCTGCCCAAAAAGAAACTGTGTTCTGTCTTCCTTTCTATTCTTCATTCTTTTTTTTATTTTTCGTTTCCTTTTTCTCCCTAGATTTTTGCACACCAAGTCATAAATGCGGCTACTACACTCAGGCGGCATATCTTTGACTCAAAATTAAAAGCAATAACCTATTTCATCAAATAGCTTAATTTCCATAATGAAGGTAGGTAAGATCATGATACTAAAACTTTAAGAAGGCCTTGTTATATTTAAAAAAAAAGTTATATATACCTACCACACACACACACACACACACACATATAGATTTGTAATTCATTTTCTTTTGCCCCTGCTCCATAAATGGAAATACGCTCATTGATATATACATATTTATGAGAAATAAATAATTAAAAAGCCTTACTCAAAGCACACAAGCACTAGTTGCTTTAAGCCATTCAACAGCTATCTGTACTCTCAACATCTTTTCTTTGGAATCCCAAAATCATTTCACATCTTCGGCTTATGAAAGTGTGTAAGTTGCCCTGATATAATCAACAATTTCTGCACTTTCAAACATCTTCACACCAGTATTGGGATCTTCTAGATAAGGTACCTGTTTAACATCATAGTAAAAAAATTGATTCATTTGTTTTCATAGTTTATAACTATGGAGTAAAAATAAAGAACACAAGATAATTCCATGAGCATGAAAACCAACTGCTCAAATGTTGAAACTTGAATAAAAAGAAATGTCAGTAACCTGAAAGTGGCCCGCCTTCTCATATAAAGTTTGTCGTTTTGGACTGCCACGGGCACAGCTGCAAGTGAAACATATAGCATGTCAGTAGCAATAAACCAAGAATAGATGATGCTGAACGTAATCCTAGAAATGATATACACATCAAAGATGATGTACACTTGTACTTAAAACACAAAAATATAAACATCGGCTCTTACTATAATTTATGCTAGTTGGTTTACATTTGACCGTTGGGCTTCCAACCTCCACTAAGGTGATATCCTCATTCCTCAAAGGCCTCATTGACCCTCTCCAAACATGATCAACATTTTTTTTAAATTCATCTATTATACAATACTCGAAAGAACTATCCCCCTTATTTTTTGTCTAACCACTAATGCAAAATAACATGCTCATATATATGTCACAAAATTTGATACACATCTTTTTCTGAACATGTATTTCTTCCACCTCTTTTTCTTTTTCATTTTTGCATTGCTTTTATATTATTTTGGTTGTTAACTTTATTTGACTTTTGTATTGCTAATCTCATTATACATAAATATATTTGAACATTTTTCATCACATACGCACCAAACAGAAAAATTCTTGGGGCTCCAACCAGATACACTTAAATGACAAGGGCAGGCCCCAATTGAAGCTTCCATTATCCAATATTAAGAGCCATGGGATCGAAACTAATCTAATGACTGTTCCTCCCTAAGAAAAGGGAAAAAAATTTTCCAGCCTTATTCAACGTTACCTGTCAAGCCTGCAATACACATGACTACTTCCACTTTAGGTTGAATCAATGTCATTCATGCTCCATAAGGTCTTGGAGGTAATAAGTTTCTCAAAAGATTCCTCACCATATTGAATTGCCAATTAAACAATTACTTGGACCGCAAAGCCAGCATAAACCAAGCAATTTCTTTGTTGTAAAGCTGCTAATGCAGTGTCTAGGCAACAACTAGGTCATGAGAAATAATTATTTGTTGTTCAGGACATAATTAAGTAGTAACTGAAACGTATATACATAAATCGACAAATATCAATATAGTAGGCAAGAATTCAATGATCTACATGGGTGAGCACATAACACGAAATAATTGATGAGTTCTTGTGATCCATTACTTTGTAAGTCTATAATGCAAATGGAATTGCAATATAACAGGCTGAAACACACATTTTATATATTAGAAAGGTGAACTGTGAAATATATAACATATTTTTTTACTTAACTATTTTATTTACCCAATCAAGCATCAAAATAAGCCTTTAGTGCTAACAAAAGAAATAAAATAACTTGAGAAAAAAAATATTATGATAACAAATTTTGGAAATTTAAGTCAACAAGCAGTTACAACAAGAAGTTTACCTGTGAAGTATGTGTGGCAACTCTAACTCAACCAGCACTTCACGCACAATTTTGCAGAAGGGGGAAGCCTGAAGGAATAAGGTATCACATTTTATATAGAGCACCCAAAAGATATGTTGCTTACATTATTACCATGCAAACTGAGATCAAGAAGGAATCAACATTTTGTGTCAAAACCAATGCTATTAACTTAGAACTACATATACATACTAAAGAAAAATAATGTGGACTATACTTCTAATTTTTAAGGACCTGACCTCATATGCCCATAACTCTAACGGTTCAGGTGGGAGCTTCGAAGGAATATATGAAGTTCCCTGCAAAAGACAATACAATCAATTTCAAATACAATTCAGTAACATTGGAAGGCTTCCAGCAGAGAAACTTTACACTATTCTTGTTATCTTAAAAATATTTCAAATGTGTAAACTGTAAAGTAGCTCCTCCAGTTGACCATATGAATCAAAACTGAACTTCAACAACTTGAAAGTACTATGTCAAATGCTTCTACCATTAGTTCTTTTCTGTTATCATTCGGCATATATTGAAAGCATCATTCCATAATTATGATGGTAAAAGAAATGAACAAAGATTGAACTAAATTACCTTGCCAATCCGCCCAATCATAGCAAATCCCTCAGACAAAGTCTGCAACAAAATTCTGCAAATGTCTAATAAGGTTGAAAAGCACACTGTCTAGAAAACAATATCAAACTAGACGTAGAAGTATACAGTGGTGAAATTCAGCAATTATAAAATCTTACTGTAAGTAGTCCTAGAGACAGCGACAACGGCACAGTTCCATCACCTGTAATGTTCATGTCAACTAATTAAATTTTTAAGGCAATAGTTGGCCAAATAAAATCTTTCTAAATGATGCACAACTGAAAATAAAATAATATTCTGAGAATCAGACTCGTCTTTGCAGAATTATTAAAATTTAACTCGTCTCCTTTGAAACAAAACTTGGAAGGTATATAGGCTAGACAGAACATTTGGCAGAATAAATAAATAATAAATAATAAATAAAAAGCATAAAAACTTGGAATGAACTTGGGTAAACATACCATATTTCCCTACCAAGTACTTGATTATTTCATCAGATTCATACATAGAAACACCAGTGTTTGGATCCACCTGCAGAAGGAAAAAGTTCATTGGCCTCCTTGAAGTATCTTATAAATTCTAAAATGAATACGGTAAAGGGCATGAAACTATGAATAGCTTATGCAATCAACAAGCCCAAACTGAAAAAGGTAGGTCAATCAACAAGTGTTGAACTCTTAACTACTCTACATGATAGTCTAACAATATCTAGAAGATAAAAAAGCAACATAGCAGAACCCTGCAGACAAGAAAAACGTCAAAAGCTCTAAAAATGCATTTGCACAATTCCTTTTTGACTTTCTTGTATCTGAGGATATGTGAGTCTCTTAGAACACTCATCTAGTCCATGAGCGTGTACCTCTCACCCTCAAATGTTGGAAACTTCATGATGAGAGGACTGCTTGGTGCAGGATTCGAATGCAAGATTCCTGCTTCCTTAGATGAGTTCTAGACGTGCACCAAGACAAACTTGGCCAGTCCTCTTCCACTATTACCACTAAAAGAGAAACTAAACCGATTGCCTACAAAATAGAAATTCTAGAAGCTGCTATATTAGAGCTATGGATTTAAAATTTAATTTTATACTAAATTTCAATTCCCGAAAGCTAATTTGGGAAGTCCAATTCAACATGATAGTTCTTGTAAAAAAATTGCCATCTCAGAGAATTACAAAAACATTTATATTATACGTCGGGAAGATAAATGTTCTTTCTATATATGTTAGAAAACATAACAATATACTGGGCCATTAAAGTAAAATAGTTTAAACTAAGATTTACAATCCCTAGAACATTTAATGCACATATAAGAGCAAAAAACTATTTATGACTTTTGCTCCAAAGATTTAGAGATTATGGTTTCGTAGCAAGAAATATAAATTATGTTTCCTCTTTTTTTTTTTTTTTTGAATCAATATTAGCTTTATGCATATGAATACGAGAAAGAGCTATAATCTGATATACTTCATTCTTTAGGACCATTTTTTAAGGAAAGATGAAATCAGCGTTGAGTTTTTAATGTTACTTGAAAGTTATAAAAGTCAAAGATTTTACAAGTTTTATAAATTATTTCGATTGATTACACAACATCAGTGAAATCTTTGTATTTTTTTTTTCCCAGTTTATTGAATTCATGATTTGATGATTAAAAAAAATCAAAAAACAGGATGAAGAATCAGAAAAGATAATAGAATGCTCATCCAATGATTAGTGCAAACAATATAATCAACTCCACAAAATGTACTCCCTTCTACTGGGAAGCAACTACAAGAACCCTCTTTCTCCGCACTCCATTGAAGGCTAAGCCTACAATTATATCAAGTCCAATTCTACCCCTTTTAGTTATCTTTATATTCTTTTTAAGAAGTTCCATTTCCTCTCCTTGCATAAATGGATTCAAAGTTGATCCTTCGTGCAAACCTAATCTAATTGGGAACTCGGTAGTCATTAAATCCCTTACAATTGTAATACTATTGTTCTTGTTCCATCATGTAACTACTCATCAAGTCAAAGTGCCTATTTGCAAATCTTCTTTCTTAAAGAACACAATCTTCTTCTTCCTATACCTCCATGCAAAAGTCTTTCTTCTTCTTCCTATACCTCCATCAATCTTCTAAATAAGCAAATGACTGATGACTGACCTCCCAAGAAAATGTCTAAATTAATTTTCCAAGTTCCAACATCATCAGTTCAACTTTTACTCAAATCTCAATTAACATCTCTTACAATTTCATCATATGACTCATTAATCTGTTGCCCAGTGTACTTCATAAAAGCTGAGTTGAGCTGAGTTGATCACTATTCTAAACTTAAACTTTTTAAACCCATTTTCATTAAATAATTTTTCATGATTATTTTTCAATCTTTCTTTAACCTTGTCTTCTTTATAAGACTTTTTTATCACACTTTTAGAATGTTTCATATGGTTAAAGAACTTTGTTTTACACGGTTATGCATATTCTCTTCTCCTTTCTTTGTACTTAAAACTAACACATTCATCATCATATGCTTTCCACATTACTGGCCACTTATTTCTTTTCGTGTCATGTCTATACTTTCCGAATATGTCCTCATTATTAGTCTTTTCCACGAAGTTCTTATAATTTGCTAGTTCAAATTGTTCTGTAATTCAAAATTCTACTACCAAGTTTCTATGATGGCGAGCCAAAACAATGATGCAGAAGAAACAATAACAACGAACAGTCTGGTACATGAAAGGACTGATACTGATGATAGAAGAAGAATCCAGAAACAACCAACTAACAGCATGAACCCACGTCTTTTAGGATACACAATTTTTAGATCATCATTGTTGCTCTAAAATTGTTCACTAAACACTAACATAAGAACATGAAATATTATCTAACCATGTATGGAAATTGTTGCTTTCCACCCATTTGAGCAACCTTTGGACGAAAATTTGGACCATTTCTTGGACAAGGATAAAACAGTACATCAAGATCCAAAACAGCCACAATTTCCCTAACCTGCAAAATAACAAAATGTCAATATACATTTGAAAAGATGTCATGATAAAATGATGAGCAGAAGCATGCCATCCAGTGAACAACAAAAGTTTTTCTTGCTAGTGATAGCTTGATATGAATTGCTGTGCTTCTATTCATAAGTTACGGATTTTTAAGTAACATGTTTTCTCAAATTGCAAAGCTCTGATTATGTGACAGGTTTTAGATTTAGCCTCTTTGTTGGCAACTGCTTAGTTTGTATTTTCCTATTTTTCTAGTGCCAATGATGGCTTCATATGCATTGTTCAGCCTTTACGAATTAACTATAACTTTTAGGCCAAAAGATGTCCAATACTATAACCTTTAAACTCCTATTGATCAAATTAATTAGAGTGCCATATCAACAACCATGGCCATTAACAATGAATACTGTAACTACTCCATATGCATAAATATAAAAAGATCTCATATACCATGAATGAAGCAAAATTGCATCTTGCTATGTCTCATATATTTTGCATTCCAGCGTTTTCTTGACACCCATGCAAAAATATATCAGCATACTACAAACAATTTTACTTCGAACATTACATTATGCAAAGGAAGCACAACCAATTAAAAGTTGAACGATAATTGATCATAAAACAAAGGAGTTAATATGCCATTTCATATTTCAAGTAGTCATGAGTTGGGTAGGCCATGTCATTTCCACAAGAAACAATCAAAGTTCTAACAGACATTCATTCTCAAGTGTTTACATTGTCACCAAATCCTTGTTCCTTATTTTAGTTCCTTGTATGGTACATGTCTCTTCACCTTCTCATTGGAATGTGCCACCGTAGAGAATTTTGAGCAAATTACTACAGTTCAATTGCTTTGCCTTTTTTTTTTTTTTTTTTTTTTTTGACATGATCAACTGACATAGCTTGACTAGTGCAGTTAATTTGGAGATATTTTAATCATTATGATTCCTTGTTTCCTAAATGAAATGCATGTTCTGTTATTCATCGGATCAACCATCTCTTCATACACTAAGTGATGCAAATTTTAATATTAACATCACAAAGATTGTGGAGAAATATTATGGATCTGTTTACCTTAAAAAAATGATTCCTCATCTACCCATCATCCACTCTTTATGCTTAGCAAATGAACTCACCCTTTGCCGCTTTCCTAAATTTGTTCAAGAAGTGGTCATCAAGTAAATTAAAAAACCAATTCAAAGGAGTTGCAGAGCTTAATATCATCTACAAGCTCGTCAATAAACCAGGATTGATGAATGTGTCAAGTATTCTTGATCAATCGGAAATGTTAGGAATTGGGAATGTATTATCTGAAACAATAGTTCCGCATCAGGTTTGAAGAAATTTCTCATATATAAAATAAGAGGGATCCTTCTTTATTTATATCAACACACGCTGGAGAAAACCCCCGTAGCTAGCCTTAATCAATATAATTTGATATCTAAGCCAGCCAAAAATGGAAATAGAGTCAACAATTGACAAAGGCACGGCATATCTATCACGGTAGAGCAAATGTACATTAGCTGCAGCCCGAAGTGCTCAAGGGTTATGCATGTGTTCCTGAGATTGGTGCTCTTGAAGATAGCCTAATGATATGTTTGTACACATGTATCAATGCAAATTAAGGATTAAAGGTCCTTAGATTATAGTTTGCAGTATAGTTGGTCATGTATGAAGAATGTGTCAAAATAAGAGCCTCATGTCAGTTGTGATTTGTGAAGAAATCCACCAGCCTGATGTACATAAAAAGATTAAAAGGAGCTTGAATCATCTATTGGGGTGTTAAAGTTAGAAATCAATACATAGAAGATTGTCATATACAGCATAACTGTCACATCAATCATATATAAATGTTCATTTCAAAACCACATGATCCAAAAGCCTAACACTACCCAGAGTTAGAATCATTTTTGGTCATTTTGTTGTACAAATACATTTTGGGGATAGTTTCGAAAAACATGCAATTTCTGAGAATATTTTATCATGAAAAGAAAAGCCAATGCTTGGTTTGAAGTCTAGTAAATAGGTCATTAGCAACAAAAAGGAAAGGAAAAAAAAAAAAAAAAAAAGAATTCAGCATCTGACTTTATAAAGGAACAAAGAAAAGAATTCAACAGCTGACTGAAGAAATTTTATAATTGAATCAATGTACAAGAACAATACATTACCTTTCGACAAAATGGACAGCTGGAGTTCTCGCATCACCCATGATAAGCAACATTGGGAACAAATAACATATGCGTTAAGCATTATTTAGAAAGTGAGTAAAAACTCTAAAATTACGTGAAAAACAACCAAAGCTTTGAAAAAACAATGTGCAAAGAACATAACTACATAAACTCTATTACAGTTCAATATAATTGATAAATATTAGAAAAAGGTACCTTTCAAATTCGTATATCTCAATTGGCTTCTTTGGGCGAGGTCCTAATTTTGAGGTTTCTTTAACCTTGAAACCTAACAGAAGACATCAAAAACTATAATATTTAATGAAAGAATTGAAATCAAAATTAGGTAAACCTCCTTATTAGAGGTACACAAAATTTGTTATCACAACTTTATATAGGGTTGGTTAAAAAATTGACCAACAATAATAAAACAGATAAAGCAAGAGTAGACATGAACTCAACTTCCAGTTTGAGGGGAAAAATGAAGAAAAACCCCTCTTTATTACTATAAAATCACTTGTAGAATACAATGAATACCAGAGGAAGAGATCTCCCCTTGGTTCACCCATACAATGTGGTATTTATAGATGTGGAAATTTGCAGTTTCTTATATTGTTGGCCCACTAGATTAAGAAACTTCTCATCACGGTGGGGCTCTTGATAATAAGGAAACTCATAGATTTGGTCGACCTTTCCTAATGTGGGTTGTACCCGAATTTGTAGGCTAAAATCTTGAATGGAAGCACCATAGTCTGATCTGCTAATGAGCTCAATTGCTTGGCCTTGGCATGAGGTCGACTCAACTCAACTTGCCTTAATTTGGTTCCATTTTCCCTACTCTGAGTTGACGGAGAAGGATTTGCCACATTCATTATTTGTCATCTTGTGTGCTCATCCTAGGTCGAATTAGATCAGCTCGACTCGACCTACCTTATTTTGGTTCCATTTTCCCTGTCTGAGTTGACGTTGAATGATTTGCCACATTCGTTTTTGTCATTTCGAGAGCTCATCCCAAGTCGAATTAGACCAACTCGATCTTGGTCTTTAGGCCTTTCTTAATCCTAACCTTTTGAGCTCACGTCATGCCTTTTTTTGAATTTCACATATCGTGATTTCAACCCTTCTTACTTAGCCTAAGGCCCAAAGCGAGGTATTCCCTAAGCTCAACTCGGTCTCAGCCAACACCACCTATGCCTGGCTCAATCTCAACCTAGGGATGAGCAAATGGCCTAACATATAGTAAAATGACCATCTTGGTATCTTGTGTTCTTGAAGCCTATGATGTTAAAATTCTTCCAAATGGGGAAAAAAAAGTTTTGCATTTTAAAATGAGCATCTTGGTAAGACGTGAAGTATTCAAGTTAGACACACATCCTACTCTCATGTAATGCTTCTAACTTTTCCATTTCCGTTGCATTATTCCAATAGGCATTGCCTTATCAGAACTTAAAGTTCAAACTTCAAAATTTTATGTCTTCTCCTTTATGAAAGGAACAAAAAGTGTCTAATATGATGTATATATGATCCTTTTAGAAACAAGAAATAATAAAAGAAATGCATTATCAATAAACGATGAAAAAGTTCATTGGTCAAAGAGGATGTAAGTCACCCCAAGAAGGGAACTTTATAAAATTTCCATTAGAATAATTAATGATGGTTTAAATTACATTTTCAGCCTTGGCTATTAGATATAGTTTTTAAGTTCTATATACATGATATTAGAGCAGTAGTGATCAAGCTTTCTATTTTAGATTCAAGTATCTGTTTGTTATGAACTGCATATCTCATCCCATAGTTATCCCCAATAATTCTTTGATCTGTTCTCTACATTAGGGCTAACGATATGAAAAATGATAGGGATGACTTTATAGAATTACTAGGCCCCTTCCAGTAGTTCTGGTGAACGATATGTGGGCTATCCTGAAATTGAAAAGAATGAGAAGAGAGAGAGAGAGAGAGAGAGAGAGAGAGCCGTAAATTCAACAAGCATAACAAAGATGGTTTTGATGACAAGATGGAGCATCGTGACTAGGAAAAACAAAACCAGAAATTACTTTTTTCAGGTCATAAGAACCAAAAAATCTTGCAAAATGCCAGAATGTTTGCAACAAAGTGATTCACTGCATCCTGCTCGTGTAATGCATGACAGAAATATCTCACGCTTCTCCAAGAAACAAACAAATAGCCAATTTTCAAGATTGTTTATGCTGTCAGATTATCTTGATCTAAATCAAAATCCTAAAACCCGTGTACTAATTAGTAATTCCCCTTAAGATAATCAGTTAAAAGTATTCTTATAAAATAAAAAACCCTCTTCAATGAATTACCAGCTATTTCCAGTGCATACTCTCCAGGTGGTATCTCTTTTCCGGACACAAATGAAGCTGAATATCTGTAACCACACAAACCCGCATGAAAAATATAACAATAATCTCATTGCACTTTTAAATCAAGAAAATTTAATTCATTCACATCCAAAAGCTCCCATATTTGAATCATAGAGAAAAAACCACTTTGCACCTTTCATGTTCTTTTTATCGGAAACTAATAATCTCATTGCACTAGTAAATCAAGAAAGTTAAAATCACAGAGAAAAACCACATTGCATCTTACATGTTCTTTTGAGTCAAACCTAATAATAGCAATTGGCTAAAGAAAACCAAATATCCATAAAAATAGAAGTAAACCAGGAAATTAACTGAAATACAAAAGACACAAACAGAGAGATAAGGCGATCAACTTTTCAATACCCTGAAACGAAAACTCCTGTGCCAAAACGAAACACCAGTGCAAGAGACGCTGATAAGATGTCGAGGACCTTGTCCGGCCGGATCGAGAACCTCTTCGGCTCCGGCGGTTTGAAACCGGAAGGCGGTGAAATGACCGGAGACGGAGAGGCAGGAGAGGATGCTCCCTGAATCTCTGCAGAAACCCGAAGAGAAACTCTCCCGTTATGTTTCCTCGAAGTAGGAACTGGTCGAAGAACAACCGAAGCTGTTTGGAAGCTAAGAACGCCGGCCATGTTTCTCCGGCGAGGGTTTGGATTCGAAAAGATGACAGTGGTGGAGGTTAGCGCAAGTGGTTGAGACTGACAGAGCTGTTAAACCAAAGGTTCTGTATGGCTAGCCATCTGAGAAAAAGTATTGTGTACAGCTAACCGTAGGTAAGAGAGATATTATGACCGTTAACCATGAAGGCGGTTTCAGTTCAGCGACCTTTTTTTAATATTTAACCTGCGCGGGTACGAATTTGCCCGCGAAAAGCACACGTGTAAAATATGTTGGGAGAGTTGCTCGTTGGGTGTCGTTAACCCTATCCAATGGGCGCCGCTCATTGAGCACTCTACATATCAGATACCCCATTGTGGGCGTCTATTTTGGCCCATTGAGCTCTCGGTGCAATGTATGTTGGCACTCAATAGCATCAAGCGTTGAATATAGTCTTAAGGCATCTCTAATGCTTAGACTCATCTCAAGTTTAATATACCATCCATATCATCAACTTATCAAACTCTCATTTATTAAACTCTTACCTACAATGCTAACAGTTTATTAGACTGTACTGTATAGGTCTCACACTCACATCAATTCATTAAATACACTCATTACAATATTTAATTTATTAAATATATATCTTTTTTATAAATATCTATTATTTATATTTAAATTAAAAATATATACAATTATTTAAATTTACATAAAAATTTTATTTTTTATAATTATTTATTTAAAAAATTATTTTTTTAAATTAATTATTTATAATATTATTTTTTTAATATTATAAAATTAAATTAAAAATATTTTTTATATTTTTTAAAATTATTTATTTCTTTTAATATATATATATATATTATTTAACTTAAAATAATTTAAATTTTATTTTAACTTAAATATTAATTTATTTTTATTTTATAAATTAAAAATATATATTTTTTATATTTTATTT
>JAJIYU010007724.1:0-18951 GCA_030144865.1 Tinospora cordifolia | reverse complement strand
ACATCAAGGGCTTCAAAAACCCTTTTGGTCTAAATTACAACTTTAAACAATTGGTTGTTTGAAACGCCTAATGTATGCAAGTGATTGAATTATGGATGTGCTATTGTTTTGTGTTTGAAAAATGGTTGTTTGATAAAGATCCACTGAGCTATGTGCTCACCCCTTCCTCTTTTATTTTTCAGGAAATTAAATTATGAAGGCTATGAAAATTAGATAGTTTTTAATTTAGCAAGTTTCTATTTTCTTAAAAGTTTCCTTTCAATGTAAGGGCATGTTGCTCAATTTTGAATAAGACTTCCGTTGAAACTTAGTATTTATATTTTGAGATTATTGATCAACAATGTAATAGTTTACAAAGTTATGTATTTTCTTTTATTAATAAAGAAGTTGAATTTTTCTTTATCTTTAATTTCCTTGATTTTATTAAATGTAAATATGTACTATTGAATTTATTCTAAGGCACGTGGTATTGAAAAATAGAAAGTCAAGTGTGCGTCACTTGTAAAGTAACACCGGCCCGACCCGCCAATTGGTTAAGTCCACTGTCGAATAATGGTGGTCATCCAAAACTTAAGGAATGTGGGGGTTGGGGTGTTATACTAACCTTCAGGGATACCCTTCTTAAGAAGAGGTCAACTGTTGGGAACACCATTTAGTATCCAAGTCACAACCCAGCCTTGCCCAGCCTAGTAGTTTGGCCACGTCAGCCACGTCAACTGTGACTCACAAGGTACTCTAGCATCACTTCATCCTTACCTAGATCTCTACCTGTGCTACCTTTTTTTTTCAAAATTACATTCAAGAAATTCATTTTTCGGTGAATTCAAATCTGATAAAATTTATTTTCAGTGAAAATCAAATTTAATAAAATCTTCATTTCAGTAAAAATCAAATACAGTAAACTCAAGTCTAGCCCAGTGTATCATAATACTGAGCTCTGATACCATATTTATAACACCCTAATTTTCGACCGAACCTTCGTTCACGTGTTACCTCACGTGCGGATCGTCGTCCGTAAAAAATCAAGATGCTACTTTAGGTTTCGTTTTGTCAAAATCTTTTTCTTCGAAATCAAGTTCATAACAGTTCGTTCTCAAGTTAATGTCTGTGTATGTATTTTAAAACAAACCAAGGATCAAAATCATTTCCCTATGTATTCATTGAATTTCACAAACAATGTACAATTGATGCAGCGGAAATACTTAAAAACCTTTCATTTAAACAAAAATCGTTAAACAAGTAAGCCATTTAAAGATAAAACAATCGAAGTTAAACCGATGTGAACACATTAAAACAATCCAATGTAAATACATTAAAACAAATAAGTAAAATACATAAGTATAGCCTCCTAGTCACCTATCCTGGATGACCTCCCCATGAGGTGTCCAAGCAGAGTGCGAGTCATCTGACATAAGTTAACATATACTACGTCCAGGTGTACCTAAAAAATAAAGTGGGAGTGAGCTCAAAAGCTCAGTGGATCGATCCTACACATCACGTGCATTATATAGACCCAATCCAAAATATTACAAACACTTTCACACTTTAGGCGTTCAAACATTCATTTGTTTTAGTCAGAGTCTAAGACCGGAAGAGGGTTGAGATGCATCTCGGTATTCCTTGTGATCCAATCAAATCTCAGAGGGTTCCGATAACCGTCTAAAATCAAGCATGTCATCACTATCACAGCTTAAGAGAGTGTACTTATCATGAATCGTACTGTCTTCCAAAGACTTGAAGCTATCACGGTTAGCTCCGGTTGGGAATACCTACGATCCGCCTTGTGGCTCGACGATCTCAAGCAGTGACATATAGGAGATGCCACCTCAATCCGCTTCAAGCTCGTCAATCGTACCGGTACATGGATTCTTAATAAACCATCATCTTATTTTAGTGTTATACACAAGCATTGATCATGTTGCACAATATCACAATCTACTGAATAATTTCTCAATTTATGCATACCATGCAAAAGTAATCTGAATAAATAACCAATGCTATAGAATGCAAGTTGCATGATAATCAAAATGAGTATCTGATGCTACCTAATGCATTTTCTCTATTTATGCTTGTCATGAAATATATGTGCATGAAATGAACGAGTTACTATTCAGTCACATCATCACACAAGCATTCCAAACATTTCAATCAATTTCATAATAAGATTCCTAATAACCTAGAACTATCCACACAAATATTTTGAATCTTAAACCCATATAATACAGATGAACAAGGAAGTCACCCCCACCTGATTTTCGCTGATTCTTCAGGGCTTCCTTGCTTTTCGTCAAGACATTTGACACTCCAAATTTATGATATCTGAAATTTAACAATTAATAAGATTCACTAATTTCCTAATTCAAATTCAATCTTATTCAAGTTATTCTCTAATTCAAACACTTTCTAAATTAATTATGGAGTCTAGATACCAGTTTCATACATTAAACTTTATTACTTAAACATTCCTAAATTTTTTAGTTTCTATGGTTTAAATGAATTATTCATATTTTTAGATAAAATAATTACGAACAAAATAAGACTTCAAATTCTCAAAACTTTAGCCTTTTTGCATTTGAAATTTCTAGTCACTTCTCTAAAAGAAATTAAATTTTTACTAAGGTTTATTGTTATTATTTCTGTCATCTTTCTCGCACTAGGACATACTTTGTTAGTTCATAATTTCGTTAAGATTTTCTAAAATATTTATTGACTGAATTCTTGAATAATCTTGTCCAAAATACCAACTTTCTTCTTTTTTTTTTCTACTATTAAAGGGTAAGTTAAATTTATTTTATAGTATTGGTTTTAATAACTTCTATTCAAAATTACAAAAATTTCAATAATTAAATATTTGATCTTTTTCTTCTTAGCCTAACATTCTTATATTATAAACCAAGTGAAATCGTTACAAATTCGTTTTTTCTAATTAATCCATATTAGTTTATTAAACTATGCTAAATTCTTCAAATACTTACTAAATGTACTGAAATAAAATCAATCACTTAATAATTTCTCTTACCTCCTTTGTTTCAATCCATATACAGCAACACCAAGTCTCAAAGCAGCTACTTTGATTTCATTCCTTCTTCTGTTTTTAACAACCGTGAACCAGCAATTTCACCAAACTAGCTACTATGTTCCTCTGTTTCCTTCTCTACTCATGCTGCGCACGGTTTCTTCTTCGTTCCATCTTCATTTCATTCAGCAGCTACCACAGCAGCAACGTGCAACAGCAAGAGCTTCTTCATCCCCTATTTTCGTTTCTCCACCCTCCACCGAGCACAATTCGGCCAGCTCCTCACAAGCTCCCATCTGTTTGTTCTCCTTCCTCGTCATTCGATAACCACAGCAGCATGCGGCAACTAGCCTCCTCTATATTCACCTTATCCACCATCGCCAGCACCACTAACAGAGTAACCGTGCTCTGATTCTACCCCACTTTTCTGTTCTACCCTGAAGACGGTAGCAGCACGCAGCAACAGGCTACACCCATCTTTCGGCAAACACTCTGATCATAATTCTGTTTGTCTCAAACCGGAACACCAATTTGCAGCAGCCCCTATTCGTGCAACCACCACCACGCCGAGCAGCAGCCTTTCCCCACCATACCAGTGGCTGCTTCGTCTACATCTGCAATTCCTTTTCTGGTTTTCCTTCTTCACGCACGGCAGCCCAGCCATCACAAAACAGAGCATTTCCTCCTCTGTCTGTCTCACCGATCACCACCTCGTCACCTTCTTCTTCATCTTGTTCGGCAACGAGGAAGCAACAGCAGCAGTAGAATTATGCTGCTCTGTTTCCTGTCCCTTCCTCTTTTCTCTATGTCTTCTTACTTCCCATCATTTTCCAGCAGCAGCAGTGCACCAACTGCAACAGCTCATTCTCCGTTCTTTACTGTCAACAACAACAATAGCATCTTTGCATCGTCTTCTTCACGTTGCCAACACCACTGAGAGATTACTATTAGTTCTTCTTTTCTCTTCCCCTACATGCCATCCTATCCTCTATTTTCATCCCATTACAGTAGTCTCGGATAAGCCAATTCACCGCCCACTCTAATGCCGCGAGACTTCCAGATGGTTCCTGTTCCGTCGGTCTAGATTTTCAATTTTTTGATTTTTTTTTTGTTAATTTATATGCTACTAATCTTATTAACATATTTTTCCAAGTATAATTATATATATATATGTTATCATCCTATTTTTTTTTCCATTACTATGTCAACAGTCGACAAACTTTTCTAATACTACCTTTCCTCATTTATGTGTTATATTATTTTATTTTTAAATTCTCATCTTCTTCTAGAATGATATTTTCTTCCATGTTCGCTCACGACGTGGAGCGCTCGCAAAATTTTGGGTGTTACATCTCTAGAAGCCATGAAGAATGATTCCATATGCCAAGATAAATGATCATGTATACTAAGGTTATATATAAAATGTCTCATAAGTGTGTGTGTGGACACACTTGTGACAAACCCAAGATACAAGTTTAATTAGAGTAGCTGATTTAAAGATATAGAAATTCCTTTATCTAAAAAAAATTAGAAAATAGAAACTTACCTCATGCACACATGTGGAGCCAAAAAGAGAGAGAATCCAAGGGAAATAAGAAACATTCTAAAACATTATTTTTGTGTGCCCATATTAGAAACTTATTTCATTTTATGAATCACAACACATTAGAATGTTTCCCTTCTAAGAGAGGATGTCCAAGAGAGATTAGAATGTATTCTAAACCTTTAATTGTGTTCACACACCTAAAAAAAAACAAATAAAGTTCAAAGATTTTGCTCACACTTGGATTGGAAACCTTAGTGGTCCCACTTGCCAACCATGAACACACTTGCCTTTCTCACCCAAACCATCCCCTTATGAGTTTGGAAATATGTCCAAACATGGTGAGCTTCCCTAGCTGCCCTAGATGCCCCCCTTGTGCTGATGAACACCTATAAATACCCCATCTTGCTCACATTCATCTCATCCCAAAGCAAAGAGTTGACACTTTCCTCTTTGTTTGTTCTTGCCTTCTTCTTGGCACCTCTTCTCAAGCTCTTTTATTTCTTATGTGAGAAGTTCTTAGTTCAGTATTTTAGAAAGTTTTTGAAGTAGTTTTGTTGGTGGTTTAAAGTTTTGAAAGTGGTTGATAAGGTGAACCTCTGCCGGATTCAACAAAAACTCAGATTAAGGTGGAGGGAATTTCTTGAACATCTACTTTGCTAGTTTAAATTTGTAACATATTCATGCTTATTTAAATTCTAATTTTCAACTTGTCTTATTTTAGTTTCAACATGTTTAATCATATTTGAATTTTTGTTAGCATGTTTTTAGGTCTTAATCACTCATGAGAGCATGTCATACTTAGAATCCATGTTTAGGATTTAATTCAATGTTTCAAGCATGTGATATAATGTTTTCATGCTTTCTTAGTTGTTTAAAATTTTGTCATTTACATTTTGAATTTCTTTTATGATTATGTGATTCTTAAATATAATAAATTTAAAATAAGAACTACGTACTGTCATACTGACCCGTATGCGTGCTATGGGTGTTCTTAACATATGCTTGGAATGTGTGGTTGCAGGGCGCATCTAAGAGATACTTGGTATGTGGCATCCAATAGCAAGTAATAAAGAAATGTCTTTTCATCCTAAAGAGGGGTATCTAAATTAAGAACATCAAGGGATTAGGATCCCTTTCAATCTTAACCTCAACTACAAACAAAAAGTTGCTTGAATCACTTAATGCATGAAAGTCTTTGTATTTGGATGTGTTATTGATTTGAAATAGTAACTTAGTTGTCTAATGAATGATCTATTGGGTTATGTGCTAACCCCTTCTTTTATCTTTTATGAAATTGACTTGAATCATCAAGGCCATGGATATTAGATTATTTCTAAGTTTTGAAAGTCTTATTTTAAGGGCATGTTGCCCAAATTTTTAATTTAAGACTTCCGCTGAATTTTACTTTTAATTTTTAGAGTTATGTACTCCCATTTCCATTATTTGAATTTCAAGCATGTATCCCTTTATTTTATTCAATAAATAAAGATTGAAGTTTTTCTTTTATCTCTCTTGTAATAGTCTTATTAAATTAGAATGAAATTGTTTGGGTTGTGTGCTCATTGAGAAATAATAAGACTTGAGAGAATAGAAAGTGATGCAAGTTGTGTACTTGTAAATGTAACATTGGACCCAATCTGCTTTATGGTTGAGCTTGAACCTGTCTCTTGGGGGTTGAGATGTTACAAAGGCGGTATCATAGCCTAGGCTTTAGGTGCCATGGACTAGAATTAGAAAGTCAATCAGTGGCTATTTGTCTAGAATTAGAAAGTCAATCAATGGCTATTTGTCTAGAATTAGAAACTCAAATTAGGGTTTAACTTTGAATTGAATCGAATCTTGAATGCCCTGGGCTAAAATTAGAAAATTGGTTAGTGGCTGTTTGACTACAATTAGAAACTCAAATTAGGGTTTCACTTTGAATTGAATTGAATCTTGAATGTCGTACCTTCTATTTTTGAAATTGAAAAACGTTTTCAATAGTGTTTTCAAAAAGGAAGTATATGTTTTTGAAATGTTCTTGTGGATACAAAGACTACAAGTTGAGCTGATAGTGGGTAAGCCTTGTCCCGAGTAAAGCTAAACATGAAAAGGGAGGTAAATTATCTCGCCTTAAAAAGTGGGGTTGCTAAGCAGACTTCGATCTCGCCACCCGATCTGGAGGTTGTCCTACCAGCTTACACAAGTGGTCTGAGTTAAAGAACACCCTTACTTTCAATAAAAAAATTAGAAGGTGAAAAATTTTGGTAGGAAATTGTTTAGAAGTCAAAAAAGATGCCAAAGGTGGTGTATTGACTAGACAGAGGTTGTGAGTCAACTAGTTTGAAACCATGGGTCTTAGGGATTGACCTTAGGTAGAGACATGGGTGTAGCCATGGGTGGCACAGTGGATCAAAAACACAAATCTTTAGGACATAGGCTAGAGACTGAAACTTGTGTGAAAACAAAAATTTGTTTGATCAGGACACAGGACCGGGAAGCTTCTGTATCTTTCGATTTCTCTGTAGTATGGGATGCATAAGAATTTAGGGTTATGGAGGAAGCCCGGACTCGAAAAATGATGGACTATGTGTGGTGAATCATCGATAACACTGGCAGAACGAGTTTTTCTATGCTCGTTGGTATGGGACGGTGGAGTATAGTGGGCTTGCAAACCTTAGTTATCAAACAATTTGCGAAATTGTTTGGGTGCAACTTTGTTCTGGGTGAAAACCTAAGTGGAAGGGGTAGAGTGGTATGGGACACTTGAATGCGAAAGCTTAGGTGGAAGCTTGGAACCTTGTTGTGCTAGCTTGATTGTATGATTGTGTGATATGCATGTTTTATTGTTTATTTGCTTTGAGACCAAATCCTTAACGATGCATGAAAAAAACCTAGAAGAAAAACTTTTAGGCCATTGAACAGATCGAGAACCTAGAGACTGAATCTAGAGTCATGATAGTATGAATGTTTGCTGAAACAAAGATTGGCGCTGAAAAGATGAGTTGTGAAGAGTTCACGGAGGTCTTCCACGAAAAGTTCTTTCCAGAGACAACACTATGGAAGCTACAAGAGGACTTCATCAAGTTGAATTAGAAGGACTTGACTATAGATGAGTACGAGAGAAAGTTTACTAAATTGGATAAGTTCTCTCGGGAGCTGATCTAAGAAGAAAAAATGAAAGCTAATTAGTTTGCTTAGGATCTCAAGATTGAGATTCAAAAAGTGATTATGACTCTAAGCTTAAAGACATATAGGAATCCTAGAGCTTGAACTCAACTTAGAATAGAGGTTAAGAGGAAAGAACAAGAGGCCTAGTAATAAAATAGAAAACCTAGAGGCCCAGAAAAAGAATAAGAGTGGTGGGAAGGCACCATAGACCCAGAATTAAGGGCAAAATAAAGATAAACTAAAAGAACAGGTGAGGAAGCAGGGACTGTGGGTGAGGAAGCAGAGACTGTGCTATGTATTCAGGTAAAAGGATCGTGTAGCAAGAAACTGCTCGACTACACCCGCTTAGGCTTCTCAACCACAAAATACTCAGGGAGCAGGTTAGAATGATCACTCTCAGGGTAGAAAATAATAGCAAAATGCCAACCAGGGGCAGAATTAGGGTCGTGGGCAAAACCAAGCCAAAATGTTTGTTGTTGAGGCTCAAGAAGATCAAGACCTACCCTAGAGACCCTAGTATAAAAAAATATTAGGAGAACTTGATTAGCCCTTTATTTTAAATTGCTATATGTTAGCATTTAAGAGTTTTAAGCTTTGATAAGGTTTTGTACCTATTCTTTTCAATAAATGAAATTTATTCATTAAGAATCCTTGTTTCTACATTTTAAAGGTTCAAAATAGAAAGTCTGGGAATAGAAAGTGTTAGTAATAACCCGAGGCCTGTCGTGTGGTAGAGTCCACTGAGATTGGAGGTAGGATATGACACAAAAAACTTTGACCTTCAAATAGATTGTGAACTTTAGGCCGGGTATGACCCTACAATGAAAAATGAGCCTATCTCTACAAAATGGCTATTAGATCGGGGGTGAACAAATGTAAGACGAATGGCTCACAAGCTTAATAGAGGAAATTGAATAAAATAAGCATACTGACCTTAGTTTAGATGTTGAAGTACCCTAAGACTTAGGGAAAAAACAATGTATGGAAAATTGCGGATCATCTTACTAAAGTGGCTAATTCTTGCCAACCAGATCCACAAATCAAGTCAATAAGTTTTAGAGAGTTACCCAGACACTAGAGGCTATGTTGAGCTCTTGTGTCTTAGACATTAAAGGAAATGATAGAAAGTACGAAACTGATCCCTCTCGCATCATCCACTAGGAGGAAGTGAATATTCAAGGTGATGCTACTTACGAGGAAGCACCAGTTGGAATCTTCAACCATAAAGTACGTAGTCTACGAACAAAGGATGTCCCATTAGTAAAGGTACTATGAAAATATCACGGGGTGGAAAAAGCTACTTGGGAACTCAAAAGTGAGATGAAGACTAAGTATCCACATCTATTCACTAAAAATCCTTAGTTATGTACAAATTTTGACGACGCAATTTTTCTAAGGAGGGTAGGTTGTAATACCCTAAATCTTCTATACTCAATTAAATGAAATTTATCATTCATTCGGTGAAATTTAGGTGAAAATGAAATCGAGCTCATTTCGAGGCTAAACTTGGTAGGTTTTCGAAACTCTCATTTAGTGCCCCTTAGGGACCCAAAACAACTTGAAATAAAGTAAGGTGATATGAACCAACCAAAGGGACAACATATCAAAAAATTAGAATAATTGGTCAAGGTTAAGGTTTTCATTCGTCAAACGCTCTTCAGGGGGTTTAAATTAGAAAGAATTGTCATTTAGGGTACTTTGAGGGATAGAAATGACCTGAAACGAAACAAAATGACATGAACTAACAAAATGAATAATATATTCGAAAATCAGAACAATTCGCCAAGACTTGGACTTTCATTTACCTAATGATCTCAGTAGGTCTTAAATAAGGAAAGTTTTCGAGAGAAAATCACCTTGGGCCAAACCATACCTTAAAATGTGCATTAAGTTCATGTAATTCCAAAACTATAGGTTATAAATCATAATTCTATGTGTATAAGGATATATTAATTTTTATTTGATTTTTGTGAACCCATGAAATCATGGCCACCCCTAACATGTGCAAGTCACATAGGTTGAACACCATAATCATGTGCACCCTACCCTACCCTAAGCTCCATGGGAAGTGTCCATTATTTGAAACTATGAAGAATGATCCCATGTGCCATGTAAATGATCAAGTATACTAAGGTTATATATAAAATGTTTCATAAGTGTATGTGTGGGCACACTTGTGACAAACCCAAGATAGAAGTTTAATTAGAGTGATTGATTTAAAGATATAGAAAGATTCCTTTACCTAGAAAAAATTAGAAAATAGAAACTTACCTCATGCTCATATGTGGAGCCAAAAAGGGAGAGAATCTAAGGGAAATAAGAAACATTCTAAAACTTTGTTTTTGAGTGCCCATATTAAAAACTAATTTGATTTTATGAATCACAATAATTAGAATGTTTCCCTTCTAATAGAGGATGTCCAAGAGAGATTGGAATTTATTCTAAACCGTTAATTGTGTTCACATACATAAAAGAAACAAATAAGATTCAAAGATTTTGCTCACACTTGGATTGGAAACCTTAGTGGTCCCACTTGCCAACCATGAGCACACTTGCCTTTCTCACCCAAACCATCCCTTTATGAGTTTGGAAATATGTCCAAACATGGTCAGCTTCCCTAGCTGCCCTAGATGCCCCCCTTGTGCTAATGAACACCTATAAATACCCCATCTTGCTCACATTCATCTCATAGCAAAGCAAAGAGTTGACACTTCCCTCTTTGTTTGTTCTTACCTTCTTCTTGGCACCTCTTCTCGAACTCTTATCTTTCTTATGTGAGAAGTTCTTAGTTCAATATTTTAAAGTTTTTGAAGTAGTTTTGTTGGTGGTTTAAAGTTTTGAAAGTGGTTGATAAGGTGAACCTCTGCCAGATTCAACAAAAACTCAGATTAAGGTGGAGGGAATTTCTTGAACATCTACTTTGCTAGTTTAAATTTGTAACATATTCATGCTTGTTTAAATTCTAATTTTCAGCATGTCTTATTTTAGTTTCAACATGTTTAATCATATTTTAATTTTAGTTAGCATGTTTTTATGTCTTAATCACTCATGAGAGCACGTCATGCTTAGAATCCATGTTTAGGATTTAATTCAATGTTTCAAGCATGCGATGTAATGTTTTCATGGTTTCTTAGTTGCTTAAAATTCTGACATTTACATTTTGAATTTCTTTTATGATTATGTGATTCTTAAATATAAGAAATTGAAGATAAGAACCACGTATTGTCATAGTGACTCATATGGGTGCTGTGGGTGTTCTTAACACATGCTTGGAGTGTATAGTTGCAGAGCAAAACTAAGAGATACTTGGTATGTGGCATCCAAAGGCAAGTCACAAAGAAATCTCTTTCCACCCTAAAGAGAAGTATCTAAATTAAGAACATCAAGGAGTAGATCCCTTGTAATAACCCAAAATTTTGTCAAATAATAAGTTTAATGAAATTAAATGAAATAAGTTAAGTGAAAAAAAAATCAAAGATTTAAAGACATGTTTGAGTTCAAAATAAAGACATGTTTCATGTGCCAACATGAAAAATAAAATATATTGGAGATATAATATAAAATAGACAAATAAGACCTTAATTTGATAATTAAATGAAAATTTTTAATTTAGTAGAATTAATTATGAAATTTAAAGAGTTGCTTAAGAAATAAATAAATAGAAATAAAGTATATATACACATATAGGTTAATATGTGTATAAATAAGGTGTGTGTTAGCATAATAAATGTTAATACTACATATTTTAGGAATATGTATAGAGAAAAATTTATATAATTAAATAAAAATGTAGTATACGTGTATTTATTTAAAATAAATGAAACATTATAAATATCAATTTATAATTACATAAATGATTATCTGAAAATGAAATATGAAATAAATAAAAATATATGAAAATAAAAAATATAGATTAGTTAATTATTGGCATTAAAGATTATTAAAGAAATAGAAAAATATCTAATAAATATAATATTAAATAATTAGAAAGGGAAATATATTAGTAAGTCCATAAAATATAATGATTTGTGCAATAAAACCAAGTTTTCATCAATTAGAAAGTGTCTAATTAGCAAAATTCGGATAATAATATTATTAGAAAGCAAATTGGTAATTAGAAACTGCATCCAACGGTCCAAATCTAATCTGCATAATCCAACGAATAAAATCGAAGCCCAAAACAACGCCCAGGAGCATCGGATCAGCGTAATCCAACAGCCCAGATTCGATCTACCTCATCTAACGGTTCAGATTCGATTCTTTGATCGCGAATGACACTGAACTCGAGAATAATCGTGCGGCCTGGATCGGTGTTCGTGTTCTGATGATCATCTGTGTTGTGCTCGAGATCTATCCAACGGTGAAGATCAAAGCCACGTGGATAATCGCGAATGGTGCTGCACTCGAGGACGGTCGGAGGATCCGATTTGATTCGTTTTCGATCAATCGCGAACGATGCTGCGCTCGAGGTTAATCCAACGGTGAAGATCTTAGACACCTTGATGATCGAGCTGCGTTCAAGGAAATCTAGCGGTCCAGATTAGATCATCTGCGTAGATGCATATGAAGAAGATCCGACAACCCACGACGAGTTTGTTAATCTTGATCGCGATCTGTTGTTGCGATCGAGGATCATCAATGGCCCACGTTTCATGCTCCAAATAATAACCGATGAAATCCAAAAAAAATCCAAAAAAAGTCCAAAAAAAATTACAAAAAAATTTGAAAATTGTGTTTCTAAAATTTTCAAACATACTTCTTATTTTCCTATGCTTGGGGAGCACGAAAATTTGAATAATTAGCAAGTTTCCTACAAGGAGAACACCAAAAAGTTACCAATCTATGCCATCTTGAGCTTTATATAAAGGACCCCTAATGCTCACATTGTGTTCATCCCAAATCAAGTACTAGTCCCTCTTGACTCTCTCTAGCCTTCTTCTTAGCAATTACCTCAATTCTTGAGTAATCTTGAACTATTCTTGAGTGTTCTTGATTGTTCTTGAGAGTCCTTGAGTGTTTGGAAGCCTTGAAGTAAAGGAACTCTGCCGAGTTTCAGAGGTGTGTAGAAGAGACGAATTTAAGGTGGAAGTAAGTTCTAACTTCTACTTCTTTATTTTAATTTGAATAAGTCTTGCATGTGTGATACTGTTTTGAAGATGATTGACTGAATATATGTTGTAATATGCATGCTTTATTTATTTGATGTGCCATGAATATACATGTTATGCATGTTTAGAAATTAAGAATATTGATTCATGGTATACATGATTTGTGCCATGAATAAATATTTAATGATTTATGTTTTGTATATGTTGCGTCGATGGTTTAATCCGATATTGTGTGCTTTATCACTATGAAAAGATTAAATAATGATTCAATCCACGTACCGGCGCGATGATGGACTGCATAGTGTCATCGTGTGTGTTCCATCCCCGACTCGGCTTGCCAGTTTACTATTGACGATTTTGAACTAGGTTTCCAAGAATGATCCCACTTCATAGATATTGGGGTTTGAGTTTTCGTTTGTCATTCTCACTTCTTACGATGTGGAACACAGAGATTAAACTCTTTCGGTCTAAATGTTAACTATAAACAAGAAATTTGTTTGAATCGCCTAATGTACAAAAGTGTTTGATATGCTTGGTTTGTTTGAATTGAAATAATGATTTAGATGTTTAGAAAGATCCACTAGGCTATGTGCTCACCCCTTCCTTTTATTTTTTCAGGTAATTAATTTACATGAAGACCATAAAAATTAGTTAGGTTCTTTTATATTAAAAAGTTTTTAATTTCTATGTAAGGGCATGTTGCCCAAGTTTTGAATCTTTCGCTGTAATATTTTTCTTCAAGATCAAATTATGTACTCAATTTTATTTAATTAATTGAGTTTATGAATTTTAGTTATTTCTTGAATTATTGTCTTATTAAATCTTTGAATTTAAGTTATGTATTGTTAAATAAAATCAAGGCATAAAATAATTGAAATAGAAAGAAAGTCAAGGGTGTGTCACTTGTAATGTAACACCGGCCCAGCCCGCCGTTTTGTTTAGCCCACCGTCAAGATAATGGTGGTCGTGTCCAATGCTTAAAGATACGGGGGTTGGGGTGTTACAAAGGTGGTATCAGAGCCTAGGCTTTAGGTGCCTTGGGCTAGAAATAGAAAGTTAAGCCTATACACATGTTGATTAGGGTAGAAAATAGAAAGTCAAACGTTAGTTGCTTGACAAAGAATTAGAAACTCAAATTAGGGTTTCACATTGAATTAGATTGAAATTTAGTGCCCTACCTTCTATTTGAAAATAGAAAAATGTTTTTGAAAGTGTTTTCAAAAAGGAAAGATATGTTTTCAAATATTTTGTTTGGACACAAAACTACAAGTTAATGCTAATAGTGGGTAAGCCTTGTCCCGAGTAAAGCTAAACATTGAAAGGGAGGTGGGTTATCCCGCCCTAGAAAGCGCGGTTGCTAAGCAGACTTCGGTCTCGCGCTCGATCTGTAGGTTGTCCCACCAGCTTATATGAGTAGTCAGAGTTGAAGAACACTCATATTTTTTATAAAAGAAAACTAGAAGGTAGAAAATTAGGTCAAGAGAGTGAATTGAAGTCGAAAAAGATGCCAAATGTGGTATCTTGACTAGACAGAGGTTGTGAGTCAACCAGATTGAACCCTAGGTCCAAAGAAAAACCTTAGATAGGAACGGGGTGTGGGTGGCACTGTGGATCAAAAGCATAAATCTCTAGGGCATAGGCTAGAGACAAAAACTTGTGTGAAAACAGAAAATTGTTTGATCAGGACACGAGACTGCGAAGCTTCTATATCTTTCGATTTCTATGTAGTATGGGATGCATAGGAATTTAGGGGTATGGAGGAAGCCTGGACCTGGAGAATGATGGACCATGTGTGGTGAATGATCGGTAACTCTGGCAGAACAAGTTTCTCTATGTTCGCTGGTATGGGACGATGGAGTATAGTGGGCTCGGGAACCTTAGTTATCGAGACATTTGCAAAATTGTTTGGGTGCGACTCTGTTCTGAGTGAAAGCCTAAGTGGAAGGGGTATAATGGTATGGGACACTTGAACCTGAAAGCTTAGGTGGAAGCTTTAGACCTTGCTGTGCTAGCGTGATTGTATGATTGTGTGATATGCGTGTTGTAATGTTTATTTGCTTTGAGACCAAATCATGTACCCATACATGAAAAGAACCTAGACGAAAAACCTTTAGGCCAGTAAACAAATCGATAACGTAGAGACACGAATCTAGAATCATGGTAGCACGAACGGAACGAAAACTTGAGGAAGTAGATACAACATATGATGACCATTTCTCAAGTCTGGAAAAATACTTAGTATCCCAAAGATAAGAAAAGATGGGTGAGTACCCTAGATGAATGTCCTAATTGAAACTTCTATGATACCTTGTGGGATACTAAAGTGGCTTTGGCTTGTAGATAATGGAAGGAATCCAAGAAAACACCAACACACCTGATCAAAGTAACCAAGGGACAGATGTGGCAACAGCTTCCGTCCTATCACCAGAAATAATAGTAGAAATTACTCGATAGGTGGTCGAGCAAGTGATGAGGACTCTACAATCACAGCTTGAGGTTCAGAATGAACTAAGAATGGGAATTAATGAAGTCATTCCTCTAAGACTAACCATGCCCAAAGGAACGACAGTTGAGATTAATTCAATCAAAAAGGATATCCACTTCAAACGATCGGTAAGGAATAAAAACAAGAAACCACAAAATGATCAAAAGACGGGAAAGGAAGGCAAGAAACAGAAACAAACTCACCAAATTGAAAAAGAACAAAAAAAGCAGGCTAAGAGACAAGGGCTGTGCTATGTGTGTAAACAAAGGGGTCATTTTGTCAGAAATTGTCCAATTGCACCTGTTCGGGCTCCTCAGCCTCAAGACAATAAGGGTTATGGTGAGAACCAAGCTAAAATGTTGGATCAGGAAGATCAAGACCCTCAGTAGAAACCCTCATAGTCCAATGTTAGGACAAATGAACTAATTTTAAATATGAGTAGTAGTAGGGAGACCTTTAGATTGTTATATGTTAGCATTTATGAATTTTAAGTTGAAATAAGGTTTTGTACCAATTATCTCTATTAATGAAAATTTTTCCCTTAAGAATTCTTGTCGTTACATTTTGAATATCCAAAAATGGAAAGTATGGGAATAGAAAGTGTGAGTAGTAACCCTAAAACCTGTCGTATGGCAAGAAGTGACAAAGAAACTTTTACCCTCAGATAGATTGAGAACTTAGGGTTAGGTATGACCCTAAATGAAAAACAAGCCTATCTTTATAGCAAGTCCTGCCATCGGACCTGTTGCATCGAATCAGGAATGAACAAAAGGCAAGACAAATGACTCACAATCTTAATAGAGGAAATTGAATAAGACAGGCATACTGACTTCAAGTTAGATGCTGAGAATACCCTAAGACTCGAAAGGATCTGTATACCTTAGAATGGATAGAGTAAGCAGATCACCCAATAGTAAAGGATAAGTATTCCTTACAACAGTGACCCGTTCGATCATTTGGAGAAGTCACCATTACTTAAGAACCGATCTAAGGTAAAAAAATCAACAGCTGAGAATCAGGGAGTCTGTTATGTATGAAACGACCTATTACGGAACACATAGGAATACAATGAACCAAACAGTTAGATATCATGTTGATCAGAAGACACAACTTATGAAACACAGTCTTGCTAAATTTAGCAAATGATAGCCAAATTCCATAACCATGTAGCTTCGAAAACACCAGAGGTTGTCGCCAAGATAGTTACAAAGACTCAAGCCCTTAGGCTTATCAAATTAGTCAAAAGCAACCCATTTACTAGAAATACCTAATGAAATGACACACGAATAAATGTATAAAAATTTCGAGGACGAAATTCTTTTAAGGAGGGTAGGTTGTAATAACCCAAAATTTTGTCAAATAATAAGTTTAATGAAATTAAATGAAATAAGTTAAGTGAAAAAAAATCAAAGATTTTAAGACATCTTTGAATTCAAATTGTGGGTTGGCACATGAAAAATAAAATATATTAGAGATATAATATAAAATAGGCAAATAAGACTTTAATTTGATAATTAAATGAAAATTTTCAATTTAGTAGAATTAATTATGAAATTTAAAGAGCTGCTTAAGAAATAAATAAATAGAAATAAAGTATATATACACATATAGGTTAATATATGTATGAATAAAGTGTGTGTTAGCATAATAAATATTAATACTACAGATTATAGGAATATGTATATAGAAAAATTTATATAGTTAAATAAAAATGTAGTATACGTGTATATATTTAAAATAAATGAAACATTATAAATATCAATTTATAATTAAATAAATGATTATTTGAAAATGAAATATGAAATAAATAAAAATATATGAAAATATAAAATATAGATTATTTAATTATTGGCATTAAAGATTATTAAAGAAATAGAAAAATATCAAATAAATACAATATTAAATAATTAGAAAGGGAAAAATATTAGTAAGTTCATAAAATAGAATGATTTGTGCAAGAAAACCAAGTTTTCATCAATTAGAAAGTGTATAATTAGCAAAATTTGGATAATAACATTATCAAAAAGCAAATTGGTAATTAGAAACTGCATCCAACGGTTCAAAACCAATCTACATAATCCAACGAATGAAATCGAAGCCCAAAACAATGCCCAGGAGCACCAGATCAGCGTAATCCAACAACCCAAATTCAATCTGCCTCATTTAACGGTTCAGATTCGATTCTTTGATCACGAATGACACTGCACTCGAGGATAATCGTGTGGCCTGGATCGGTGTTCGTGTTCTAATGATCATCTGTGTTGTGCTCGAGATCTATCCAACGGTGAAGATCAAAGCCGCGTGGATAATCGCGAACGGTGCTGCACTCGAGGATGATTGGAGGGATAGGATTTGATTCGTTTTTGGTCAATCGCAAACGGTGCTACACTCGAGGTTCATCCGATGGTGAAGATCTTAGACGCCTTGATGATCATGCTGCGTTCGAGGAAATCTAGCGATCCAGATCAGGTCATCTACGTAGACGCGTTTGAAAAAGAACCGACGACCCACGGCGAGTTCATTAATCTTGATCGCGGTCTGTTGTTGCGATCGAGGATCATTAACGACCCACGTTTCATGCTCCAAATAATAATCGATTAAATTCGAGAAAAATCTGATAAAATCCGAAAAAAAATCCAAAAAAAATCTGAAAAATTTCCAAAAAAATTCAGAAATTGTGTTTCTAAATTTTTCAAACACATTTGCTATTTTCCTATGCTTGGGGCTCGAAAATTTGAATAATTAGCAAGTTTCCTACAAGGAAAACACCAAAAAGTTACCAATCTATGCCATCTTGAACTCTATATAAAGGACCCCTAATGTTCACATTGTGTTCATCCCAAATCAAGAGCATACTAGTCCTTCTTGACTCTCTCTAGCCTTCTTCTTAGCAATCCCCTCAGTTCTTAAGTAATCTTGAACTATTCTTGAGTGTTCTTAAGTGTTCTTGAGAGTTTTTGAGTGTTTGGAAGCCTTGAAGTAAAGAGACTCTGCCGGGTTTCAGAGGTGTGCAGAAGAGACGCATTTAAGGTGGAAGTAAGTTCTAACTTCTACTTCTTTATTTTAATTTGAATAAGTCTTGCATGTGTGACAATGTTTTGAAGATGATTGACTGAATATATGTTGTAGTATGCATGCTTTATTTATTTGATGTGCCATGAATATAAATGTTACGCATGTTTAAAAATTAAGAATATTGATTCATGTTATACATGAATTGTGGCATGAATAAATATTTAATGATTCATGTTTTGTATATGTTGCATCGATGGTTTAATCCGATATTGTGTGCTTTATCACTATGAAAAGATTAAATAATGATTCAATCCACGTACCGGCGCAATGATGGACTGCAAGTGTCATCGTGTGTGTTCCACCCCCGACTCGACTTGCCGGTTTACTATTGACGATTTTGAACTAGGTTTCCAAGAGTGATCCCACTTTATAGATATTGGGGTTTGAGTTTTCGTTTGTCATTCTCACTCCCTACAATGTGGAACACAGAGACTAAACTCTTTCAGTCCGAATATCAACTATAAACAAAAAATTTGTTTGAATCGCCTAATGTACAAAAGTGTTTGATATGTTTGGTTTGTTTGAATTGAAATAATGATTTAGATGTTTAGAAAGATCCACTGGGCTATGT
>JAJIYU010007723.1:0-18795 GCA_030144865.1 Tinospora cordifolia | reverse complement strand
AGAGTGCACCGACCTATTAATTCAATTCAACATTTAAGCTTGATGCTTTCTTGATAAATTTGCATTACCCACATCTTAAGCTAATTGTTCGAAATTTTAAAAATAATGTATATTAGGGTGAACTAAGTAACAAATTATCTATAGTTACATAAATGTTTAGTGTTGAAGCACCATTAAGAGTATTAGACTTTTGCTTTCTATCTTGGTTCTTCTCCCACCACATTGATCTCTCCCTCTTTTTCTTTTTAGTGGAAATGACTTAAACATTCTCTAGTGCACAAGAGTTTTTCTTGTTTCATACATATGTAACAAGCAAATTTTTCAATGCGGATGGGCACGTATAATCTTTGAAATCCTAGTTCTATTCCTTAGTTATGTATGGATCTTGTCCTCGTCCAACACCATCATTGACCAGCACCACTACCTCCCTCTCTTCTTCTTCCTATAATGCCACCTTTAACGACAATGGTGTCGCCTGGGTCTAACCTATCCTCTCCTTTGTTGTTCTTGCCCTATTCATGATCTAAGGTGTGGAGGTCCAAGAAATCAGAAAATGGAATGAAATAGGATCAAGGTGTGGAGGTCGAAGAGGTGGAATGCGTTGTTTATTGGCAAATATACTAGTTCAAAATTGTTTAGAATAGAGATTGATGATGATATATGAAAGTAGCTCCAGAAGATACCGATAGAGGCGATCAAGAAGATGAGAGACGGTGTAACACTCCATATTTTACTATACACAATTGTACGGTCTACGCGTGTAATTATACACATCTATTAAAAATACACGTTATGTGTATAAATTAATTGAATTAAATTATTTATTAAAAAATAATTGGTGTGTATAAAAAAGTAATAATGGGTAAACAAATATTTAATAAGTGAGATTGTTGCATTTGAATTTTGATTTATATAAAAATTAGGAAAAAATATATATTATGATAAGCATATTGATCTATATGTATGGGTAGTTGAGCAACCAAGTGGAATGAGGGCAATTTTGTAAATTTAATATACATACAAGTTGATTGTGGCGTTGGTGCATCACATGAGTGACAAAATATGTAATTTTGGCTCAACTTATATTAATAGGTGGGACAGTGGACAGCTTGGTTTTATTTCATTCTCTCATTGTCTTCAATTATGGGAATACAGAACCAAAGAACACCAAGGTTTCGATCCTGGGACCTGTGAGTTATGGGCCCAGCACGCTTTCACTGCGCCACTCTGATACCAACATTGCTGTAACCCATTTTGTTAAAGTGACGTCATGACCGACACATAATACTATATACGTTACACCTACGTATATAATACTATGCCAGCCTCTTACACTCCGAACTACTCAATATTCATAAAAATTTCGATAGAGTTTCCTATAGAATTTTGACTTATCTCAAAGGAAAATCATCACCTGATAACCATTCATGCTTCAACAATTCAATCACAGATGATATTCAAGATATAACCATCAACAATCATTTGTATCTCAAAATCTACAATTTTCACACTCTTACCTAGTGTAAACAAATTCACACCTCTCTAGGTGATATTACGTATATAATGATAAGTATAATTATACAAAAATACAACTTACAAAACAATTAACCATACATGTAGACAACGGTGAACTGAAGAGTAATCTACTCTTCTCGTGCTGGTAACTTCTTTTTTCTATCATTTCTTAAAATTTTGAAAAAAATAAGTCAGCTACCACATGCCTAGTGAATATTCCTTATTTATGACATTTAAATGCATTTAAATAACTATGCAGACAATCAAATTAAGTAAAACATTTAAATTCATCATGCACATTTAAACAATACATATATGTACTTAACATAGTGAACTTAACATAGTGATTGTGCTATTTTCAATTGTGCACCATTTCATAAAAGACATGGATATCCACATCTTTCAGAGATAGAGTCAGTCTCACTTTTTCTATGACTTGGATAATAGTAGACCGTACCTTTAATTATCACCTGCTCTACAATCATTTCGAAGATTATCACATAGAGAAAGGTTGATACTTCTCATGGCTTAGTTCTACATGAATTATCATATAAGAAGTATTATTCTCCATTACTCAGTCCATTGAAACGATACTGTATTTTAGATCTGCTCTTTGCAAATCCAAAACACGCTGCCATGTAAATACAATTTCATGAATTTTAAATCAAATGCAATATATGTCTATACAAATAACATGCTTACATTCAAATCATTTTTATATCTAGAATATCATATAAATAGCCAAGATAAAGAAATACTCACAAAATATGAGCAAATTATCCCGTTGGGCACGTATTTCACTTTTTGGTATAATAACTAGTCTTTTCGGAATTTACTGTAAATCTAGTAATATAATTGATCATTTTATTTAATATATATTTTCATGTATATCAATTCTTATTTATTAAAAATTATAGCTTTTGACATAATGTCAATGTTTCCACAATACCAAAAATAAATATTACTCACCAAAATTACCGTCTGATCAATTTTTAATATCCACTCCAACATCTATATTTCGATTTGCCAAAATTACTACCATAGAATCATTTCATACGCACAAATCAAATTTAATTCATTTCTGTAAATAATTTCTAACGTATTTATTTTTCATATTTAATCTTATACGTGCATTAGACCTCACGTATTGATGCGTATTAACCCAAATGTTCTCAATGACCTTTAAAATTAGTTTCCTATTCATATACCATATTTTTATAGCAAAAAATAAAATAAATAGGCTTCCCAACTATATTTTTACTAATTTTCATAAATAACGCAATTGGTCAATCATTCACCAAAAATCCAATTGATATCCAAAATTTATGAATTTGGTGTCGATGGGTGCAAATTTTTGTTCTTTACATTCATATGAGATTCAATCATAGTTTTACTAAGGTTTAACGTACCCAAAAACTCCGGTAAGGTTATTCAAATTTAAATATTTATTTTGGTGTCTACAGGACAAATGAATGAAAACTAACCACATATCTAAGATCTACGTATCATTAGGAATGTATTGATATAATTTTTATTGAGTTTTACTCCTAGTAGAGTAATACTTCATTTTTATGTACTACTATAAAACAATCCTTATAGTAAAAATTATACTCTTATGATCGTAGTACGCAACTTATTTAACATTTTTGTAACAAGAATTGAGAGAAATAGCTTATTTGCATGTCGAATTCGGTGAAAAGCCAGATGTTCCTTTCTTCGATTTTCTTCTATGCGCTCTCTAGTTTTGTATTCCTGTAATTGAAGACAATGAGAGAATGAGATGAAACCAAGCTGTCTACCTCCCACCTATTAATATATGTTGAGCCAAATTTACCTATTTTGCCATTCATGTTATGCACCAATGCCACCATCAAATTTTATGTATATTAAATTTATGAAATTGCCCTCATTCTACTTGGTTGCTTAACTACCATATATATAGATCAATATGCTTATTGTGATATATATATTTTTTCAACTTTTTATATAGATCAAAATTCAAATGCACTAATCCCACTTATTAAATTTTTTTTACCTATCATTACTTTTTTATGCCCACAAATTATTTTTTAATAAATAATTTAATTTAATTAATTTATACACGTAATGCGTATTTTTAATACATATGTATAATTTCACGTATGTACACGCGTAGACAGTACAATTACGTATATTTATACACATTTATTTTTATTTGAATTAATTTACGAGTCAAAGTAAAATATGAAGTGTTAAAGATGGTAGTTTTAAGGGGGTATGGAGGAGTAAAGGGTCATGTTGATAGTTGAAACCTTCACTAATAATAGGGAAAGTTTTTTAAGGCAAATGAAGATTGAAAAAGGATGTCAGAGAACAATTATCGTTTCGCAGGACGACAATAATTGTAATTGGGAGGGATTGCTAACAGGATTGGTTGTCTGCTATTCCAACTCGAGGAGCGGCTCGAAGTGTAGGCATGGACTGAAGCACGGGGACAAGAAGTGAAAGAGATCAAGAAAGTAAGATTCTAAGCGAACAAAGATTTTTGCCAAAGATAAGAGGCGAAAGAATATTGGATCTGAATCATAGGTGGTTGATGTTTATGCAATTCTCGGATGAGACACGATAGGGAGATATAGAAGATGATGTTTTTTTCGTAGACACATATAGAGTGTAGGTTTGCTCCCATTTTTGGGGATAGAGCCATCTTGAAATGTTCAACAAAGGTGAAGTGGAATGTGCTATTGAAAGGGAAAATGAAATCAGTTTTGAATTATGAAATAAAAAAATGGAAAAAAAGGGCTACAGTTTACGAACAGATTCTGTTGTTGAAGGGATTGGATAAGTGTTGAAGGTGTGCTGGTAGAATTTTGGACGAAGGCAATTTTCGAACAAATTGCGTTGAAGTGTGGTGACTTATTGGAGATGGATTCGACTATAGTCTAAAGTGCAGGGGGAGGGGTTGACACAATGTATATGAAGGTGGCTGGATGGAGTTGTGGTTTCTTAGAAGTTATAGAAATACCTAATGAAGGAGTGGCATTTTCTGTCTGGTTGTTTAGCGTCAACATAGAGGTCAAAGATAGTCGGGGAAGACTGCAAAACATTGGGAAGAATGATGTGGGCCGTGAGAAGCACGAAGACGATGTGTGTGTGTGTATGTTGGAAATGGTAGGAGTTGGTGTCGAAAGCCTTCGCCAATGCAAGTGATAGAATGTGTGTGTGTACGAGAAGTCACAGGACGACGGCTAGGGCATGCAAGTGATAGAACCACAGGCGCAACAAGCTTAGAGGAGTGGTTGGATCATGGATGGGCATACGAATGGTTATGCTGGTGCCAAGGTTGCAGATACCAGTAGTGGGATTGAGGAAGAGGGTAGTGGAAAGCTTGAAGAAGAGGGGCAAACATTGTTTTTGGATGGCTCGTAGGTTCGATTCATCACCAAAGAGGACAAACGTGCTCTGTTGTGACCGAATGACAGGGGGGTTGGTGAAGGCAGTGGGCGCGTTCTTTTGGATAAGGAAGACGACAGGAATCAGAGGTGCGAGACAAGTCAGGAAGGAAGTTGAGTTGATGGGCCAAACTCGGAGATCTTTATAAAAATGGGGAATAGGATTGTGGACCACAGGACGGTGCAGGCCTGGATGATGGTCGAATCTGAAAACGTTATCATGGGCCGCGAGAAGGCATAGGCCCAAGCAATGGAAGAGGTGGACCAAAGGTTGTAGCATTGTGTTGGGCTGGTTGGAGTAAGTACGTGCGAGGCCAATGATGGGTTAGAAGGCATAGAGACTCGGGTTCCAAATGTAGAATGAGTTTTGGTCCATGGACATAAGACGTGTTGCGCGTCCGAGGTGCTTGGAAAGAATGGGAATAATGGCGTTCTTCTAGGTCCAAGCACAATAAAGTGTGTTGCTAAGAGTTTTAAGGGGGATGAAAGAAAGGGGGCGGGGCAAATACAAGACACTTCCATATAGGTGTATTAGAGGAGATCGAAACATATGTTGATCATCCAAAGAAGCTTATAGAGCGATAATTTCAGAGTGTTGGGAGACTACAATCAGCATGGAGAAGCAGAAGATGACTGTTTTGAGTGGAGGTGACGAAAGTGACGAAAGTGCTGTTTTAGAGGAAGAGAAGTTAGTAGAGTCATGTCAAGTTGATTCTTCAAGCTATTGTAGCAATACTTTTGATGAAAAAGATTTTGTAGAAGGCGACGAGGAGGAACGTGGAGTGGATATTCGAGGGGTTGTTGTAGACACTTTTTGTCAAGGCGTAGAAAGAGGTAGATTGGACGAATCTAGTGCCTCTCCTCCTCGCTGTCCGAATGCTTTCTCTTGGCTAGTGCCCAATTCTAAGTCCTTGGTTAGTGAAAGAAGTTCGAAAATCATCCTAAACGAGCAAGAAAGCCATAAGTGTCAGCTTATGGGGGATTTAGCAAGCCAATGGAAGGTATTAGCAAGGAAGAAGTGGAAACCTTTTTAGCAAAGATCGAAGTTATACTTGTGGAGATAGAAAGAGAGAAAGCGAAGAGGTGGGAAGGAATGGGGGTATGAGAGCGTGCAGAGCAAGTCAAGGGAGCGGGGGTGTTGATTGTTTCAATGAAAATTTTGTCTTGGAATATCTGAGGATGTAGTTCTAAAGATAAGAGCAGGATGATAAAACGGGTTATTGACACCAACAACCTAGATATTATCATTCTTTAGGAGGTTAAGAGGAGTAAGGTTGGAAGAGATTTGATAGGGGCATTGTGGAAATCCAGGTTCAAATACTGGGTGTATTTGTCGGCTACAGGGTCTGCAGGAGGTATACTAGTGTCTTGAGAGATTAGGAGTTGTGTAGTGATTGAAGAAATCATCGAGCAATTCATAGTGTCAGTCAAAATGAGGCAATTGAATGGGGAGGAATGATGGCCATTCGGAGTGTATGGTACGAGTGGTAGACAAGGACATGATTACTTGTGGGATGAACTAGGGGCCCTAAGTGTGTTATGTGGGGATCGATGGTGTGTGCAGGGAGACTTCAATGTGGTTCGCTATATTTCGGGACAAAATAATGGGAGATTTACTGGAAGCATGAAGGACTTTGACAGTGTGATAAGAGAGTTGGGTCTCCATCACCCTCCTCTCCTCAATGACGCCTTTATATGGTATAATTTTTGCAGGGACCCCTTGGTTGCAGGCTTGATAGATTTTTATTTAGTGAGGGATGGACCAGTTTATTTTAGTATTGTAGACAAGAAGTTGGGGGTAGATTCGTTTCTAATCATTGGCCAATTTATTTAAGCACTTCTAAATTGGCGTGGGGACCTAGTTCAAAAAGATTTGATGGTCATTTGGCGCAACTTCCAAATTTCGTGGAAAAGATTGAAGGTTGGTGGAATTTTTATAACAAGGAGGGTTGGGAGGGTTTTAATTTTATGCAGAAATTGAGGGCAGTGAAGGAGGAGTGTTCTTCGTGAGGATAATCAACTTTGGGTAAGGAGGAGAGAAGATGGAAAGAGTTAGAAAGATGCATTGAGGATCTTGATCGATTGGGAGGAAATAGTCTATCAGATGAGGAGCGGAGGAGGGAGAGATGAGATGAAAAAGTAGAGCGCTGGAAGTTGAATAGGGAGATGGATCGGGATCCTGGTTTAAGGCTTGTATTAAATGGTTAAAGGAAGACCATGCCAACTTAAAGTTCTTCCATTGAATTATGAGCGAACGGAAAGTCACAAATATAGTGTCTAAACTAGAAGGGGTTAATGGGAAAATGATTGAGGAGGAGGATAAGATAGAGGAGCACTTAATGAGGCACTTTTCTAAGGTGTTTGGAAAGAAACCAATCCAGATATGAGGTATAGATGGAATAAGCTGGAATTCGATCGACAAGGAAGGTAGTAGGAGGATGGAAGGGCAATATTTTGAAGAAGAAGTTAGAGCAACAATGTATTAGTATGAAAGGTATAAGGCTTCGAGACTAGATGAGTTTCCTATGATTTTCTACCAAAAGAGCTGAGATATTCTGAAGGCAGACTTAATGAAGGTTATGGAGGAGTTTTACTGAATGGGAGAGGTGAATAGGTGCACAAATGAAACACATATCTGCTTGATTTCGAAGAAAAGCGTAGTGAGGAGGGTTAAGGACTTTCGACCTATTAGCCTCACAATGAGTCTTTACAAAATCATTACAAAGGTTTTGACTAATAGGATTAAAGGGGTGATGGGGGACAAAATTTTAGAAAGTTAGATGGCTTTGTGAAAGGTAGGAATATCGTGGATGCAGTTTTGTTGACAAATGAAATAGTGGAATAATATAGGGTGAGGAAGAAGAAAGGAGTGGTCGTAGAGCTTGATATTGAGAAGGCCTATGACATGGTTGATTGAAAGAAACTCTCTTGACTTTATGTTAGAAAAGAAAGGTTCCCGTGGCAGGCGGAGGCGTTGAATTCAACGGTGTCTGAGAGTTGTTACACATCCTATATTCATTAATGGAAGATTGAGGAGTAAAATTGAAGCTTTAAGGAGATTAAGACAAGGAGATCCAATATTTCCTTTTTTGTTCACTTTAGGGGTGGATGTTGTGGGCCGTTTGCCAGATAAAGGGAGAGAGATGCATGGGTTTTGAGGTTTTGTGGTGAGAATGGATAAGGTTGATGTCTCGCATTTGCAATTTATGTATGATACTCTTCTTTTTTTTGAATACAAAAGATGAAAATATTGAGAATGCTTTCAGATTAGTGCAATGTTTTTGTTGGGTTTTAGGGATGCATATTAATATGTCCAAAATGTGCATAGCCGGAACAACTATAGCTGAAAATTGGGTTCAACATGTTGTAGCCAAACTTGGATGCGAGCAGGGGGAGTTGCTGTTAAAGTAATTAGGGATGCTGCTTGGAGGAAAGCCGGGGTCCCAATCTTTTTGGGACCAGTGGTTCCCTAGGTGGCTAGGATGCTAGATGGGTGGAAGAGGGCTTTTCTTTCTAAAGGAGGTAGACTTACATTAATTGAAGTAGTTTTGGATGCTTACCTGCCTATTTCCTGTTAATGTCTAAAATTTCAAAAGGAGAAGCTACAAAAATAGAGAGATGGATGAGAAACATTTTGTGGGAAGGTGGGGAAGATGGTTAGGGGCTTCACTTAGTAGATGGAGCAAGGTTCAGTTAAGGAAGGAATATAAGGGTCTAGGGATTTGCAACATAGTAGCAAGGATAAGGCGTTAGCGAGGAAGTGGCTTTGGATATTTCTTAGAGAGCATGATTAGCTTTGGGACTGAATAATTAAAAGTAGACATGACATAAACATTAATGTGAGAGATGCTGGGCTCAAGAGTAATGCAACTCACAGAAGTCCTTGGAAGTTCATCCATTCCCTATATCAGTGTTATTCTCCAAGTGTTAGGTTGCGAGTTGGAAGAGGTGATGTGATCTGGTTTTGGGAGGATGCGTGGCAAGGGAATGAGGCTTTTGCAGGTTTGTTTCCTCGTTCGTAAAGTCAGCCTAAGGGTCATCATTGTCTTATTTCCTTTTTCAGTGGGCAGAGTGAAAGGTCGGGTCATTTCCAATGGAATCTCCACCTGAGGTCTTCAAGCAGAGGTCGGTGTGAAGAGGAAGAGGGAGCTCTCCTAAATTTGCTGATGGATTGTGTGTTGTAGAATAGGAAGGATCAAATAGTGTAGTTCAAAGAGGCTTTTGGAGAATTCTCTTCTAAGTCTTTCTTCTCATCCTTTTATGATGATTCATTGGCTTATCCATCCCTTATACTTCAGGAGGTGTGGAAGGCTCCTATTCCTTCCAAAGTTAAGTTTTTCACTTAGGAGGTGGCTTTAGAGAAAGTTAATACGAGGGAAATGATTCAAAAGCATCCCCGAAGTCATTGCTTTCTCCTTCATGCTGTCATCTATGTAAATAAGGTAGTGAATCTGTTGAGCACTTGTTCTTAAGATGCCCATTCTCCAATTATGATTAGGCAAGGTGGAGAAGCGCTTTCTTTCTTCATTGGGTGTATGTGAGCACGAGATTCAGTTTAATATTTGTCTGTATCGGGAAGAAATTAACTTGAAGTAGAGAGCTCATTGGATGGTGGCTAGCTTGACAGTGTTTTGGTGCTTGTGAAAGGAGAGAAATGCAAGGATCTTTGAAGGTCGGGCCCTTCCCTTCCTCCTTGTCAGATCCAGGAAGAATCTTGTTCTTTAGCTTCACTTTGGATAAGTAATAGTCCTTTATCTTTGGGTTACTCCATTTCAGATTGGATGCGGGTGTAGAGGAATATTTGATAGTTAGAGTTGGGGGTTGGGGTATGATGGGTGATATCAATCCCCTTTTGTTGTTTTAGGAGGCTGTTTTTCGTTTCCATCTTGTAGCTTCTTTATTAAAATGAAAATTCTGTTTCTTTTGAAAAAATAGTTATGTATGGATCTTTCACTAGTTTAAGGAGTCAAGACAATGTTTAGGCTATTTGTCCTATCTAGGTGAAGTGTAGTGTTGGCAAAACCTTGATGTGACTTAGGTGAAAAAATTTTATTTATTGGTCCCTAAATATTTAATTAATTTTTTTGCAATTACCTGGAGGTATACAAAATTCTTATATATAATTGTATTATATAATAAATGATTATATGTTAAATTTTCATGAAATAATAAAGAACTTTATCTTAATTGAAATCATGTCTACAATAAATTAAGTCATGCCACAATACACATTATTGAAGAGATTTGACAAAACTGGAAACTTTCTCATGTGGGAAAGAATTGTTGAACAGCAAATATCTATTGTCGGAGAGTTGTAGGAGGGTCGTTGATCTTGTTGGAGATTTTCGTGACGTCTTTTGGTTAAAGCAGATGGAAAGGATGAACTTAGGAAAAAAGGTTTTGGAGGTTTATTGTTGAAAGGAAAAAGGTTTTAAATATTTAGACAAGCCCTATTGTGTACCTAGCTTGGACCTAGGGTTTTCTTTTGAAAATGCGTCACTTTTGCCTAGGCAACCGCTTAAGCAATGCCTTGAAAACACTGTTCTTCACATCCTTTTGGTAGATAGATGCTTCAACCTTTAAGATACTTTTCATGCAACTGGGAACCAAAGTTGTAAGGTGCAAATGCATGAAAATTTGAAAATGTTTTTAACGCATTTGCACCTTTTAACTCTTTCTCAAATTAACTTCTATAGATGAATTGCCTTCTTATTGATGTGAGCTGTTGAAATTTAATGCTTTGCCATTGATATTTTAAAGGTTTATTGCAAATGAAACTGAGAGTGTTTTCATGGAGTATATGATTGTGGAACTAATTCTTTCAGTGTAGATCACCTTCAATTTGTAAACACACACATCCTCCCTCATTTAAGGGATCTGGGCTCTTTTAGCATCCAACTAATCCCTGGATATGTGTGAACATCTCTTTGTTAGCATGTATGGGTTTTAGATGTAATTTTGAAGTAGAATTATGCAAAAACAGCTGAATTTTTTGTTGCAGTATGTCATGTTTAACATTTTCTTGAAATGTCAATCAATTTTATCATCTTTCCTCCATAAAGTCATTTGGGCTTGTTTCAGATATGCAGCTTCTTAGCAGGATTGTTCCATTCAAAACTAATTAAAAGGGCTCTGGTAGTGGCACCCAAAACACTTCTTTCTCACTGGATAAATGAATTATCAGCTGTGGGGCTTGCGAAAAAGACGAGAGAGTGTGGTTCTTTGACACATATTTCCTTTTTTCCCTTTGTTTCACTGTTTTAACACATTTCTTTACATCAATATTTTCCAGTTTCAGCTATGTTTCAGACTGTGAGTTACTTCCTTTTGTGCATTTAGATATTATGGAGCATCGGCGTTAGCACGTGATTATGAGCTTAAATATATATTTAAGGTAGTCCTTGAGTTTCACTTGTGTTACTCTTTTAGAAATTTGTAAATAACTATTTCCGTGCAACTAATATCTTTTGAGTGCTTTGGAGTAATATTATGCATACCTTCTCTCTTTTGCATAAATTTCTGTCATGATTTTTTTAATTTAGCATATCCAGTTAATCTTTTCAACAGGAAGGTGGGATTCTACTAACAACATACGATATTGTGCGCAACAATTCCAAGTCTTTAAGAGGGGATGTCTACTTTGAAGTCTTTACTGATATGAACAGTGAAGATACTGTTGCATGGGACTATGTTATCCTTGATGAGGTTAGTTGGTGTTATGACATTTTAGTTGTGCACATAACCATCATAATATGATTTAAAGAAGAAGGAATCTTGTTGATAATAGTTTTTTTTTTTTTTTTTTTTTTTTTTGAAAAAGAAACGCAAAATATATTAAAAGGGGCGAATGAGAAGTCCAAAGCGCCAAAGGTACTTACAACAGAGAGAAAAAAAAATGGAAGACGACCTCAACAACCAATCCCCAAAGTTATATCCAAGCCCCAATTTCAAAGAAGAAACCCAGAAAGCAAAAAGATAGAGAGATTTGTTTACAATCTGATTAACATCCACAATAATCTACATAAAAATGCAAATATCTCTAGCCTCCCATAATGTTGACCATATGGCAAAATGAATTAGAAACCAATATCTTTTAAGCTTGATAGGAATGTGGGGTGGGCAAGAAATGCTAGGTGAGCTTTCCACAAGACATGATAGAACTGGCAAATAGTGATGTCACGAAGACCAAACGTTTTTCACAACTTCGCAGCTCCAAAACATCCGACGAGCATCATCCTCAGCACCCCTGCACAGGCAACACCGAGAAGGCGAAATACAACAGTTAGGCACCTTTAACTGAAACTGAGCAATACAGTTTAAACAACCTAAGGAAATGAGCCAGGTCAGAATTTTGGTTTTGAACAGCATTGTCGACTTCCAAATTGGGTCAAGGCTGCTGTTCCTTGGCATGGAGACCTCAACAATGAAGGCTGCATAGCAGGATTTAGCAGAAAAGATCCTTCAGTCCTCTCTAATCTATCGCCAAGAATCTTCTTGAGGCAATAGGTGAAGGTTAACAACCCGCTGTAGTAGGACAATGATGTCTTCAATCTCCTCATCTTTGAGACCTTACCGGCAATTCATAATCCAACTAGCATGAGGATCATTCTGGCTCTAGATACTAGAATGAAGCTGAAAAAGAGTAGCAGAGGGATTTTGGACCAATTTGAAAAGTCTCAGAAATTCCTCTTTTAAGAAAAAATGCCCTTTCCAAATGTTATCCCAGGCCTTGATCCGCTTCTCGTTTCCCACTTTCCATTGAATTTGCCTAAAGAACCGCGGATACATGGAGTGGATGAATCTCCATGGCGATCTGCGGTAACTTTGCCATTTAGCATTGCGACCATGCCGTTATGAGAGGAGCCATTAATACTGTCAATGATCTTTCCTTAAAGGAGGTCCACAACCTTAGGGAACCGCCACAACCACTTCGTCGTTAAAGCAAGATTCGTAAATTTTAGGATTCCCACACCCAAGCCTTGGTTAGCAGTCATTGGCTGATCTGTTTCCAGCTTTTCTGGAACTACAGTTTCTCTGAATTTTTAGCTTTCTAAAAGAAATGCCTAAGACTCATTTCAATATCCTTATAGGCAGACATTGACATTTGAAAGATGGACATGAAATATAAAGGAAGGGCCTCCAGGATAGATTTAATTGGTAGCTGCCACCCTCATTTGGTAAGGTAGCTGCCATTCCATCCCTTGATTCTCTTCTTAACAATTTGCATGATCGGCTCCCAGAAGGAAAATTTCTTAGGATTGCCTCTTAGGGGAAGGCCGAGGTATTTCATAGGCTAGCTACTGGCAGGGATACCCAAGCTTTTGACAGCTTGAGCTAGCGCTGAATCAAAAAGGTTAATACCCACTAGTTTGCTCTTGCGAAAGTTGATCTTCAAGCCAGAAATTAGGGAGAAGCTCTCTAACACCTCCGAGAGCATGTTCTAGCTAAGCACATTATTGTTTAAGAAGAAGAGGTGTTGTCCGCTTAAAGAAGGTGAGTTATACGAATCCTCCTAAATCCCACCTCAAAGCCTTGTAAGCCATGAGCCACCACCTTCTAAATGATGCCGTGCAAGCTGTCAGCTACCAGGATGTAGAGAAAAGGGGGTAGAGGGTCACCTTGTCTCAGACCTCTAGAAGTAGCCATTTGCCTCTCGGCCTACTGTTGATGATAATTGAATAGGAAACTGAGGAAATACAACACCGAATCCATCTGTGCCATCTGACCCCAAATCCTTTTTTCTTTAGCACTTAGAGCAGGTAACTCCATCTAAGGGAGTCATACGCCTTTGAGAAATCAATCTTGACAACCAATCCCTCTTTATGACGAACCTTGCAATCCTCTACGACTTCATTTACTATCAGAACAACGTCAAGGATGAGGCTAATGAGACAGTAATCCTCCACTTTCATTGGATTGCTCTTCTTGGGAATGGGATGGACGTGTGTCTCATTAATAGATTTATTGGTAACTCGTGAGGAGTAGAAGTCTTCGATCGTGAGCATGATATCCTGCTTCAGAAGGGAATAATTTTTTTGGTAAAAAAGCATAGAATAACCGTCGGGACCTGGGGCTTTCTCTCCTTCACAATTAAACACAACTTCCCTAACTTCCTTCTCTATGAAAGGTCATCCCAACCACTCTTTCTGATCATTAGGAATGGGATTCCAATCAATCCCTTCTATGGCCCAACAGGAATCTTTGGAATATGAGAAAATCTGAGAGAAATAATTAATAGTGCTGCTCGTTGTCTTTAAGAGAATCTAGGAGGACTTCGTTAGCTAGCTCCAATTTGGAGACAAATGGTTGAGCTCTTCAAAAGGATAAGATACGATGAAAAAACTTAGTGTTAGTGTCCCTTCTTTAGCCCATTTGATTTTGGCTTTCTAACGAGCAGCCCTATCCAATTTGTTGTCAATCATTATCATCTGTTGCAAGATAAGGTTTCTTTCTTCCTTTCTCCCATGATAATCATCGGTTTGCTCAATTGACTGTCAATCTCTTGCAGCTTCTTAGATAGAGAAACTTGTTCTTAAGGTCTTTTGACCTTAAATCTTTGCTCTACTCATGGAGGTCCAGCTTCAGACGTTTAAGATTTTGCATAAACGCGTAGCCCATCCAAGTATAGTTAATTGACTTGTTCCACCACAAATTCATCTTGTCCTTGAAGTCATTTCTGTGTACCCAGGAATGCTCGAATTTGATTGGGGTAGGACCCCATGGCATCGGCTAGGTGTCTAGGAGAATAGGCAAGTGATCCGATATAATCTGTTGAAGGGTAGAATGATGGCAGGAAGGAAATAGATTGTCCCACGACGAATTGACTAGATTTCTATCCAGTCTCGAGAGGACTACTTGGTCACAACTGTTGGTCCAAGTGAAGGTAGAGTGAAGGAGCTCGATGTCTCTCAGGCAGAGTTCGTTTATCAGATTGTCGAACTGCATCATAATAGAGGAACGGGCAGTGCAGTTCAACTTCTCGTGCACCCTTCTGATGGCGTTGAAGTCTCCCCCTATGTACCAAGGCTCGGATAATAAGATCTATAGCGCAACCAACTCATCCCAAAACGCCACCTTATCCTCCCTCAAACAAGGGCCGTACACTGCCGAGAACCACCAGAAAGAATCTATTGGGCCTTGAGCTTTGATCGACAAAGAATGCTATCCAACTAAAGACTCCAAAACCTCAGTGACGATGGTATCCCAATCTATTAGGATGCCCTCCGCAAAACCTAACGCAAGAAGAGAGATCAACTTAAGATAGCACGTTCGCCAAATTTGAGCAATAAGATCAGGGGACCACTCGACCCTCTTAGTTTCTTGGGTGATCAAGTGAGGGCTAGCTGTAAGGATAATACGCTTGATCAAACACCTCTTGTCCCGAGAGCTACAACCTCTAATATTCCAGGATAATATCCACATTGAACCTCTAAAATCCGCACCCAGCGAGAGCTGATCAATCAAAGTCCTCCAATTGAAAAAGCTGGATATCAATCTCCTTGAGGACTTCCACTACTCTTTTGGCTTCTTTTTCCCAGCTTGGACCCTATGGTCACCTGAGAGACACCATCGGTGCTAGGGTTTTGCTTCTTTCGTCTCCGTGAACATGGGTTACCAAGGAACAACATACTCTAGATCAGGGAGTGACATCTTGCAACATCAACAAGAGAGGAAAATCTGATTATTGAATGTGGCTTAGGATTATGGGGAACATCTTCGGGGAGCATCACCTCAAAGCCCGTGTCAGTTGCTCCAAGGTTTCTGTTAGGCTAGGGGGAGCTAGAGAGAAGGCGTCACTGGAATCATTTCTTCTGACTCGGCCGAGGCTTTAGCACAAAAACCTCCTTTAATTTGCGTTTAGCCAGGCTTGTCAACTCAATCCATTTATTGTTGGATTGCTCTTGAGTCCCTTTGTTTCTATTATGTGTGCAGAGGGGGCCGTCTGAGTGTTCCCATGGGCTTCGTTCTGCCTGCCCATAGATATGCTGTTCCGAAGGTGGGAGCATAAGTTCTAATTTTTTTGGGCCAGGCCCACTTGCCTCCTAAGCCCCATCTGTTTGCGAACTAGGACGCCCAGTCACTTGGCTGGGCCCATCATTATTTGTGCTGAACCCACTTCTTTACAAACCTGTACTTTCAACTCTACTTGGCAATCTGGGTGGCCCATCCTGTTCTTGGCTGGTAAACTCCTGCACCCTTGCTATCTGGACGATTGTGTGGCTCTTTGATGACTTGCTCTTTCTGCTTGTACGACGCCGAACTGTGCCATATGTCTTCTTTTGGCTAACCTTGCTCGTAGACCGATGTTCATACGATGCCTTCAGAGGCACAATTTTTGAACCCTCTTCCGTCTGAGCGTTGCACCGCTAGAGATCCTCCACCATTGTTGAGTGGATTGTCGCCTGTTTTCATGCCTCATCTCTAGCTTTCTCCACCTTTGGACACCATTGTTTTTGCAGATCATGAAGCTGGAGCTTCGTAACCCCATCAACATCATATATTACCAATTTAGCCGGCAGAAACCTCAACTGGAATCCTCAGACTTTCATGATTGTGCGCTCTTGTGATCGGTTAGATTGAGTGTCTTCCACGATGTCTAGAAACCCACCACGTCTCTGCGATCTTCGAGATGAAGCCAAGACTCCACTTTTTCACCAGAATTCCCTCAACCTCAATTCAACTGTAGTAGCACGCGATCTACCTTTGTTCCCATAGTTCAAAATCAAACCATTCTTTCAAGGATGTGTCCGTAGAAAACTGTACTCGAGGAGAGCTCATAAGTTTGTGACTTCTTCACCATTGTGGTACTGAATGGTGGTTGTCGCTGCGTCTATTACAATTAGATAAGGGTCTCGCCTAAAAACCAAAAAAAGCTCCTCTTCCACCTCCTGCTATGAATGAAAATTTGAGGTCATGACGACTTTGAGACGCTTGGATCGAGTATCAGGCTTTTTTGCGAATCTCTTCACCTTGACCCTTTCATCCCTACAATGACTCCTGTCTCCTTTGTGATGTACTGTAGGGCATATGTTGATAGATTCCTATTCCTTGGCTCCCAAAGTCATCCTTGTTTGAGATCTTTTCCTCATTTGTGTTTGACTGTCTACGAGATCCTGCGAGATTCCTTCCAATATTTGAACAAGAGTGTTCCACATATTTCTCTTAGGGTCTTTCAGAATATGAATATTCTGGAATGCTCCCTTGGCCAACTTGACAATCTTCATGAAGCTCCTGCGATTATTGGAATAAGTTTCAATAAAGACTGTGTACCTACCCATCTGCCTTGACTTCTTAAAGTCACTGTTCCTATGCTCATTCATGGCCTTCCGCACTTTAGTACTTAGCCACAGGATGTCGCTCTTAATGAGGGACAATGTATACGTCTCTGATCTAGTCATCTCCTGTAGGATAAACTCACCACTCCATGTGGCTACCTCGATTTTAAAAGTCTTAAACCTTGAGTCAAAGATGAAGAGTTTCCACAAATGTTGACCGTATTGTGAGGTGGTCCTTAGAGCTCCATCCATCTCTTCTCCGTCTTTCTTTCGTATCTGTCTTCGTCTTCTTACCTTCGTCCATTCACCCTTCCCACGTTGGTCAATTGCTTCCTAGTCTCTCCCGATGAGAACCCCTCGGTAGTTGCATCGTCCAAAATTGACCATTTCGTTAATCAAATGATGATGATGAATCTTGGTGATAATATGTCTTTGTTTTTTCTTATTCGCAATTATGTCAACTCTATACTAAATCAATGAAGGTACACTCTTTGGCATTTACATTGAAGGATTGGGATTGCTGATATAGCACACCCTTAGCTTTCTCCCAATGGCTCGGAAATGATTGCTTCCCTGCTGTTCTTTAACTAGGCAACTATTTTCTTTATACACATACAGACCAGCTGCGTTAGAAATATTTGCTATCTTTTTCACCCCTTCTAACTGCACAAACAATTCTAGTTGAGTGGGAGTAAGCTTATTAAGTCATGAAGTAGCCTCTATCTTCTGCACTTATAAAGTGTGTTTGATTAACAATTCAGTTAACTTTTTTTTTTTAAAATATTAGAAAGTTCTAATATCTAGGTTTTTTTTTCTTTTTTTTTTTTTATGTTTCAAGGACAGATCTCCGCCCTCTCCCCTCTCTTCTTTTTGTCATTTTGGAGACACTCTGAATCAAACAAGTTATCACTTTTTTTTTTTTTTTTTTTTCATTTCAATAGGAGTTTCTGCATACAATTCTAAACAAAAACTTTGGAAACTAAAAATATTATAATATCGCATAAGTTTTTTTAATTTCACTCAGTTTTTGATTCACAAGCCAAGTACTATCAAATATTTCTCCCTCCTATCTGTCCCTTTTGCTCTTTTGGTCCTCTTTTTAATTGCTAAAAGTGCATTGATTTTGTCTCTTTATCTTTAGCTGTTAAGGTCTCTGGCCTTGAGTAGTCAGGAAAGAGATATCCAAACAAAGATGGGATGGTTTTGGTTGATGGCTGTACAAGTGAAGATGTTGATATTGGTCAGAATGGTCCAATACGATAGATGCTTGATTAAGCTTTGCTTTTCAGATCTCTTCATGTATGCTATCTATGTGTAATATTTTCTTCTTTTGCAATCAGTAGTGAAGTCTGCCTGCCTACGAGTGAAATTTTTGTATTAACTCTGAAGGGACTGCCTACTGGCATCCTCGCATAGTATTTGAATCTTTCGTAATTATTAACCTAAAATTTATATATATATATATATATTTTTTTTTAATTGAGCAATCTTACATGAAGCCATCAGGAAAGACATTTGGGTTCGGATGCTGCATTGAATGGTTTAAGTGTTCAGGTTGTTGGCAAAAGATTTAC